>JABUQX010020254.1:40000-42500 GCA_015478945.1 Trachelipus rathkii
TATATATATATATATATATATATATATATATATATATATATATATATATATATAATATATATATAACTTTTAATTTATATATAAATATATATATATAATATTATATATAATATATAAATATATATATATATATATATTATATACTATATATTAATATATATATATATTTACTTCTATATATAATATATATATATATATAATTACTATATATATATTTAAAAGTGATATATATTATATAGTATATATATAATTATATTATATATATATATAGTATATATTATATATTATATATATATATATATATAGTTATATATATATATATATATATATCCATTGGGAACCATATTTTTCCATGCTTCCTATCCAGCAGTTATCCTATGGGAATATCGCCCTTTCCTATATGTTATCTGTAGGATTTTGGGCAATCCTTTGGGCTACCTCATGAAAATCTGTCGGATAATTCCTTCAGGAACCTGCAAGTTTCTACATTGAATCAGCCATACTTTTCCTACAGGAATTAGTGTGGATTCTTGTAAATCCATAATGGATCCATAAGAATCCTTTAGGTATGACGTATGGAATTCCAAATGAAATTTCCTTTGGGAATTTCAAAATTCCTATTTTAATACCAGTATTCAGATCCTCAAATTCCTGGCGGTTCCATCAGGAATTTTCCTATTAGTAACTAAAAATCCATTAGGAAACATACTGGAATCCTTCAGTAATTTTTTGCTGGGAAGGAATCTCCAAGAGATGAAGAAGGAATTTCGCAACTGTTCGATCCAACATGTATATAGCTAAATTACTGAGTAATTTGCTCGAATGGGGTTGCTAAGATGTAATATATGCAACATGTTAAATAGAAACATTGGTCCATTAGTCACTTTTCCCATTACAATTTTTGTCTTCCTCCCTCTGATTAGCGTGGTGCATATAGATAGCCTGCCCATCAATACAGTATATATATTATATATAATTATATATATATACGGTATAATATATCTTATATAATATTATATATATATATCATTATTACAAATATATACTTATAGTCTATATAGATCAGTTTTATATAATGCAACTATGGCAAACATTTCTAGAGGAGATATATTCACAAATAATGATATATCAATAAAAACTTTGGTATTAAAAATATAGATCGTCTTCATAAACAAGAGGCCTAAGAATTGAATTTATCACATGTTCAACATTGATAAATCAACTGTCTCCGAACGTTGTTTGCTTATTTATTATTATCTATTAAAGTTGTAATGAATGTTATATATTTTAATTATTAGTTATTATATAGTGATTATAGAGAAGAATTGCTTCTCATTATTCAATTCTTAATTAGTATGTTATTATAATCTATATTATTATTATATTTTATTATTTTATGCATTATTATTATATTATTATTATATTCTATTATTAATTATATATTATTATTATATATTATTATTATTACTATATTTATATTATATTTATTATAATTATTATATTATTATATTATATTACTCATTATTATCTTTATAATTATTATCGTTATTACATTTATTAATTATGTCCTAACTTGATTAATTATTGGATTTTTTATTATTATTATATAACAATACTTAATTATTATTATTAATTTCGGAATTGAGATTTTTATTATTGGTGTTTGCCTATCATTATTATTAAAACGAGTCTTATATCAAGTATTTAATTATTTCCTTATTCATTTTATTATTATTTGATAAACTTATTATTATTATTAGTATTGGTCATTGTATATGTTATTAAATTAATTGATTATTATATCTCACTCTATATAGATTAGATATGTTTCTAACGATATCATTATTATTTATTATATTATATACTATTATATATTGTATTTGTGAGATTCATTGATTAAATATTAATTAAAGTATTCAAATTATTCATATATTATTATATTATTAATATTATCATCAAATTATATATTCTAACAGTTCTTATCGACAAATTCTATTTATTGCTATAATTAGACAATACTTTTCTTTATTGAAATTATTATTACTTATTTGATACATTATTTGTATTTGCTTATTAATTTTTTTATTATCGCTCGCATCAAGTATGCAAAGAGGATATTTAATTCTATAGATAGTCAGTTATACAATTTTTACTATATGTATTATAGTAGCTAAATAAAATATTTAAATATATTATTATATTATATATATTACTATATATATATTATATATTTATAATTAGTTATTATTCAAATATTATATATAATTATGTACTAATAATAAGTTTATAATAATATATCTAATAATTCAAATATATATAATGTATCCAAAAGTATATATATAATATATACTTATGTATATAAAAAGAAGTTTATTATTATCTAAATATAAATAACCAATAACTATAGAAAGCACTCTAAGTATAATTATATTAAAATACATTCATAATATATAAATATATAACTATGTATATAATATATATTATATTAGTTTTTTTTTAA
>JABUQX010020254.1:47500-50000 GCA_015478945.1 Trachelipus rathkii
CACGTCCATCAGGTGCATGTACTCCCCCATTGCCACGTGGACTATGCCCTCGTGTTGTTATTTTGTCAATGGTTTTTGAACAAATGTATTGACCCAAACTTTCTAACGAAGGTTTTATTTACCGACGAAGCTTACTTTACAAGAACAGCTATCGTTAACGTTCATAACGAACACATTTGTGCAGACGAGAATGCTCATGCCATTAAACTGAATTTTTCACAACATCAGTTTTCAGTAAACATTTGGGAAGGAATTTTACATGATCATGTACTTATTATGTTTGAGCTTCCTCCCAGGCTTAATGGCATAATCTACTTAAACTTTTTGAAACATGAGCTCCGTACCTTGTTTGATGATGTACCTCTTTAGTTGCGCCAAAACATGTGGTTTATGCATGATGGGGCTCCTGCACACTTTAGTGCTGCAGTTCGTGAACACTTGAATGAGACCTTTCCCAATCAATGGATAGGTCGAGGTGGCCCAGTTTCGTGGCCAGCAAGGTCTTCAGACCTAAATCCTTTGGATTATTACCTTTGGGGACATTTAAAAACCTTAGTATACTCTTCTCCAATCGACACCGTTGAAGACCTACGATTAAGGATTATGAACGGAATTGAAAAGATCAAACAGACTCCTGGAATATTTGAACGGGTCCGACAATCGATGAGAAGACGCCTGGACGCGTGCATTGGGAACAACGGAGGTCATTTTCAACATCATCTTTAGTCTTTTGATATCATTTGTAGGTGCTTTAGAAACAGTATGTTTATGTTGTACAAAATTAAACCTATCATACAATAATAATATGTTTATTTACACCTCCTATTCCGAATGAGTTATTCGTTCCTCAAATACTTTTAACGTCCGCCATTTTTAAATTTAGAGTTTGTAACTTACTTGGTTTCGTAGATACAAGATATTTAGTAAAAACACACAGACAGCCAGACGGAAAACTAAGCATCATTACATCATACCTTTATAGAAACTTTTACCTTTATTTTTGCATCTAAATTGTACTTACCATAATTTAAAACACCCTATATATATATATATATATATATATATATATATATATATATATATATATATATATATATATATATATATATATATATATATATATATATATATATATATATATATATTATATTAATATTATATATATATATATACTGTATATATAATAATAGAGCTAAATTTTTATTTTTATTATTTATTTTAATTTATTATTTTTTTTTATCTAGTGTCTACGTGTGTCATTAATTAATTTATATTATATTATTATTATTATTATTATTATTATTATTATTATTATTATTATTATTATTATTATTATTATTATTATTATTATTATTATTATTATTATTATTATTATTATTATTATTATTATTATTATATTTGAATTGTTCATATTTTTTCTAGCTTTGTTATTGTTAGTATTATTATCGCTATTGTTATTAGGTATTTTTTGTTAATAATTTTTTATTACTTTTAGTATTAGCATTTAGTATATATTTTTTTAGTATTAGCATTTAGTATATATTTTTTTCAATTTTATATATACATATATATATTTTTTTAATAGGTTTGCCATTTTTTAAAGGGTTGTAATGGTGAGGTCACGTGTTCGGAGTAAGAAGGGTGGGGTTGGGGGTGGGCGTAGGGGCGGGCTTTCTATTGATTTTGCTAATGTCCGTGGTCTTCGCATCAATCATGAATCTGTTGAACACCACCTTTCGGCCTTTCATCCTAATATTTTACTTCTTTCCGAGACTCAGCTGGCCAAGGACTCCTTCTCTAACAACTTAAACATCTCTAACTATAATCTATTTTATAATTTCCGACTGAATGGCGGAGTCTGTGCCTACATTAACATAAATACTCCTGTAACACGTCTCGAAAATCTCGAATCTCCTAATTTCGATGTTCTTTGGCTTAAAATGCCTCTACCACTACCATTATCTTGTGTTTCTGCTACTGCCTCCTTAATAGAACAGATTGATTCTTTTGGAGATCTACCACTCCTCACGAGACTGTTACTTCTTCTCATCCAACTGCCGAAATCCTCACATAGGGAACTTCAACGTGTCAATCAATACACTGAGTGCAAGGCCTCCCATACTGATTAAGGTGGGAAGGAGTGCCAAAACACTTAGAAATTTCTCAACGATCTGGAACAGTTGATTAAAGAACCTACACACATTCCGAATCGTCGTCCTAACCAATTCTTAAACACTCTTGATTTATGCTTCACCACCCACTTCTCCTTCTCGCGTCAAAAACAATGACATTCTGTCGGTTTCGACCTTCAGACCATAACCTTAGTAGCTCTAAGTATGTAACACCATTTTTCAGCAGTCTGCCTCCCGCCCTGCGAGCACTTTAATCGGCCACTGGGGATGCATTGCGTCGCTTTTTTTGCAAACTATCGCTGGAATGAATCATGTTTTGTTCCGGAGAACGCCTCTGCTTCTGCTGAAAAGGTAGGGGCCGTGATCAC
>JABUQX010020254.1:55000-57500 GCA_015478945.1 Trachelipus rathkii
TATTTTTAATAATTATAGTAATATGATTAGAAGGCCTATTAGAGACCTTTTATTGGTTTCTCGTTAAAATAAATAGTTTCTCGTTAAAATAAATATTTCTATTAAATTTTGCTTTTTTTTTCACTAAAGAATACCCCAAGGGTAGTCGGGGTCTTTCGGCCTTCCGGGGAACTACAGGGTAGGATTATTTCCCGGTCTCCGGAACCCCCGCTTTTTGGTATTTGGGTGTCGTGGGGGTTCCTCCGCCCCTACGGGTATGGAAAACGTCCCCCTGTGTTCCCCGTCCCTGTCGGCTCGAGCCCCCTAGTGTGCCGTGTATAAAGCATTTTTCCTATGTGAAATTTTTTTACCAGATCCCAAAAATGCCCCCTTTCGCTTTTCTTTCTCTCTTCAAGCACAGGCTTTTGAGATTTTTTTTTTTTTTTTTTTTTTTTTTAATATTTTTCCGCACCAAAACGGGAACCAGCATTCCACCAATGTATTCCGTTTTACTGGGGCATTAATAGTTTTTTAAGAAACATATGACGCATATACAACGCCATATATATATATATATATATATATATATATAAATATATATATATATATATATATATATATATATATATATATATATATATATATATATATATATATATATATATATATAGAGAGTATATATATATATATATATATATATATATATATATATATATATATATATATATATATATATATATAGATTCCCTTACATTTTTTATGTTTATATATAGGTGGTTTCTGTAATAGCTAATACAATTACAAGTTCACTGCTTCCCGTTTTAAACGTTTTTTTTTTTTTTGAAAATGTGCGGCCATATGACATTTGTTCTCAAGAGACAATGTTCTTCTAAATTGGTATAAATTTCCCTTCTCTCTCTCTCTCTCTCTCTCTCTCTCTCTCTCTCTCTCTCTCTCTCTCTCTCTCTCTTTCTTTTCTCTCTTTCTTTCTCTCTCTCTTCTCTCTCTTCTCTCTCTCTCTCTCTCTTATTTTCAAACGCTTCGTTATCGATGCAGAGATAATATTATTCGACATAAATATCTTTATGAACAGAACGAGACAGAAAAACGTTAGAAATGAAAGTTTCTTGGCATATTGGATGTTGCATTTTAAATTTTCCTTTGTGAAAATCGAAATTTACATTAAAATTTCATTTTTCAGATTTGTTTTTTTTTTAAAAAAAACATCGAAAATGACTTTCGTCCATGTCACATCTTTTAATTAATTTATGCAAATTAGTGTTCAGCTTCTTTTATTTATCATGATATTTTTATGTTTATAATTATACATTATTCAATCTACATTATTAATTATTTTCCGCTCCCTTAATTATTTTATCTTACGACGCACATTGGCATATTATTTTAATTTCTAAATTAAAAAAAACAATTGCAAGTATTTGAGGGAGCAAATCCTTCACGTTCCAACGCCTATAGTACTATATCACAGCACAAGAAATGCAGTGATTTACAGAATTTTTTTGTATAAATTGACTTTAGTAAAGTACTTCCTTTCCATCTTTATCTATTCTGAAGGATTTTCAACCATCTATTTTTCCCACAGATTTTAATATTCTTCACTTCAAAGATTGCTGCGAGCTCAACTTTTTAAATTTACGTTACAAATAAGCCTATGTAAATATCTTCTCTTATATTTTATGTTTCTTTTTTAATGAGGTTTAATATTAAGAAGTAGAAAAACAATTTAAAAAATGAAAGAACACTTGCAATCATTTTTAACTATTTTCGGGGTGGATTTATTATTAATCTTACCTTTAAAACTCTAGACTGATTATTTGAAACTCTTCACTGTTTAAAAGCGCAAACTAAACTGACAATTCCCTCCTAGTTGCATAATTAGATTTATACTCTGTAAGAGGACGTGTCATTACTCACACATTTCCGCATATACGCTATGCACAATTACAACGTAGCGATATTTCTACTTTCAGCTCTTTCAAATTATTTCCGTAGAATTTTTCAACAGTATTTTTGCTTAAATTTCAGTTATAAAACAAGAAGAAAGTATTCTTGATAACACAATTCGACCATTTTATTATCAAGACCTCATCATCATCCAATCAAATACTCCCCAACTTGAAGTCACTCTATATGTGCAAATATCGATCTTGCTTAATTAAATAACAACAATTTCCTTACACCCTTATTAAAGCATATAAACACACACACACACACACACACACACATATATAATATATATATATAATATATATTATATATATATATATATATATATATTTATATATTATATATTATATATTATAATATAACTATATATATATATGATTATATATATATATATATATATATATATATCAGTGGTTCAAGACATTTGTCAAGTACAAGTACAAGTACTCTAGAATTGCTTAAGTACAAGTACAAGTACTCTAGATTTGATTCAAGCCACAAGTACAAGTATCATGGTATGAAGGTAAAAGTATACAAGTACAAGTTACTTTAT
>JABUQX010020254.1:65000-67500 GCA_015478945.1 Trachelipus rathkii
CATGTCCGGCAATATTAACAACAGCAACTTAACAACGAAAGCAACAACAACAACAACGACAACAACAACAACAACAACAACAACAACAACAACAGAAAGAACAAGAAAGAAAGAAAGAAAGAATAGAAAGAAAGAAACTAACAACAGCAGCAGTCACAAACGCCTTAACAACAACAACAACAACTTAACAACAACAGCAACAACAACAACAACAACAATGTCGACATCAGCACTTTTAGGTTCCCAAACTATCTTTATCAAATATAATACCTTTATATATATATATATATATATATATATATATATATATATATATATATATATATATATATATATATATATATATATATAGTGTGGTGTATATATGTATATATATATAATATTTCGGGAAACGCATTTTTACAAGGCTAAGGGCGTAAGGACGTTCCGCTCAGTGGGGATGAGAGGGGGGAGGACCACCTCCCCGACGACCCGCGAAACGTTCTTACGGCCTTAGCCTCTATAAATCCAAATTATTTTATTAAAACTGAGTAAAATTTCTATTATGTACGTGAGAGGTTGACTCGTAATACTAGTTTTATTATGCTTACAATCTGCATCAGGATTCGAAAAGCCATTCAATAAGTATTTGTAGTAGTAGTAGAAGTAGTAATAGTAGTAGTAGTTGTAGTATTTTGGCATCTATATGCTGCACATAAACTATTATATATCACAATTAAATAATTTGTTTAAAGTTTTCCATTACACAGCATCGTACGGGTGAAAAATAGATTAAAACTAATATTAACTCGTATCAGCGAAGGATTGTATGATAAGATGTACATATACAAAGATAGCTAAAGAAGAAGAAGAAAAATCAGAAGAAGAATAGAAGAATAAGAAGAATAAGAGGATAATAGAAGAATAAAGAAGAATAAGAAGGAAGAATACTTCAGGACCTCAAGCGTGTAAAAGTTATAGCAACTGGGTAGCTGTAGTAGTAGTAGTAGTAGTAGTAGTAGTAGTAGTAGTAGTAGTAGTAGTAGTAGTAGTAGTAGTAGTAGTAGAATCACAATAATAATAATAACAATAATAATAATAATAATAATAATAATAATAATAATAATAATAATAATAATAATAATAATAATAATAATAATAATAATAATAATAATAATAATAATAATAATAATAATAATAATAATAATAATAATATAATAATAATAAAAATAATAATAATAATAATAATAATAATAATAATAATAATAATAATAATAATAATAATAATAATAATAATAATAATAATAATAATAATAATAATAATAATAATAATAATAATAATAATCATAATCATAATAATAATAATAATAATAATAATAATAATAATAATAATAATAATAATAATAATAATAATAATAATAATAATAATAATAATAATAATAATAATAATAATAATAATAATAATAATAATAATAATAATAATATAATAATAATAATAATAATAATAATAATAATAATAATAATAATAATAATAATAATAATAATAATAATAATAATAATAATAATAATGAAGATGCTTACAATCTACCATCAGGATTCAGCTTCGTTCAATAAGTATTAGTAGTAGTAGAAGTAGTAGTAATAGTAGTAGTAGTAGTAGTAGTATTTTGGCATCTATATGCTGCACATAAACTATTATATATCACAATTAAATAATTTGTTTAAAGTTTTCCATTACACAGCATCGTACGGGTGAAAAATAGATTAAAACTAATATTAACTCGTATCAGCGAAGGATTGTATGATAAGATGTACATATACAAAGATAGCTAAAGAAGAAGAAGAATAAGAAGAAGAATAAGAAGAATAAGAAGGAGAATAAGAAGAATAAGAAGAAGAATACATCACGACCTCAAACGTATAATAGTTATAGCGGTAGTAGTAGTAGTAGTAGTAGTAGTAGTAGTAGTAGTAGTAGTAGTAGTAGTAGTAGTAGTAGTAGTAGTAGTAGTGGTAGAATCACAGTGAAGGTTGACATGATAAGCGGTATATGTGCAAAGATAGCTAAAGAAGAAGAACAAGTAGAAGAAGAAGAATAAGAAGAAGAAGAAGAAGAAGAAGAAGAAGAAGAAGAAGAAGAAGAAGAAGAAGAAGAAGAAGAAGAAGAAGAAGAAGAAGAAGAAGAACAACAACAACAACAACAACAACAACAACAATACACCATGACCTCACTCGTATAACAGTTATAGCGGTGTACATATACAAAGATAGCTAAAGAAGAAGAAGAATAAGAAGAAAGAAGAATAAGAAGAATAAGAAGAATAAGAAGAAGAATACATCATGACCTCACTCGTATAATAGTTATAAAGCTGGTAGTAGTAGTAGTAGTAGTAGTAGTAGTAGTAGTAGTAGTAGTAGTAGTAGTAGTAGTAGTAGTAGTAGTAGTAGTAGTAGTAGTAGTTGTAGTAGTAGTAGTAGTAGTAGTAGTAGTAGTAGTAGTAGTAGTTAAATATATCACCAC
>JABUQX010020255.1:0-2500 GCA_015478945.1 Trachelipus rathkii
GACATTGCCGAACGGTACACTTGATTCCCAGTTTTGGGATTAAACATTTCTCGGGTGGACAGATGGTTGTCCCTCTGACAAGCAGTGAAAAGCAATATCCCTAATAATGCTCTGACCTCAGCTGGTTCGGTTGTTGTAACAGACAGTGTTTGGCGTTTATAACCTTTGGCCATTATTTCAATTTTTTTATTTGTCCACTCTACGATCTCCTTTATTATTTTATCATCAAAAATCAAGTTGAAACACTTTTCTGGCGTGTCTGCAGTTTGTGCTTGCGGTGTTGGCCCTTCAGTAAAACGAATAATATTATGTGATGGCGTTCGAGATGCTGGGGGATTACATGGCCGACAATGCCACTTGAAGTCATCCTTTGCTGTTATGCTTATATCTTCGAAGTAGACAACAGAACCCCGAGTAGGTTTGGACTGAGATGGACCTCGACTACCAACTGCAGAACCAGCAGCAGGGTCTGAAGAAGTAGAAGCAACACAACCAGCAGCAGGGTCCGAAGAAATAGCAGCAGAACCAGCAGCAGGGTCCGAAGAAGTAGAAGCAGCAGAACCAGCAGTAGCATGAAAAGTATGTTTTCGAGGGGTTGATGTGCGAAATTTAGTCCTCTTTTTAGGTGGATCAGTATGTATCATATCCTCATCCTCATCATCATCACTAAATTGAATGTTAGTGAAAGGGCCTATCACTGACTCCAAAGTTACATTTCTCGCACATTTTTTTTTATTTCCACGAGTTCTTTTTGGGGGAGTGGCATATTCGTCATCACTAGAATCTTCTTCTGCATCAGGAAAATATTCTTTTTCGTCATCGCTATCATAAAAGCCTTCAAATTCTATTTCGTCCTCATCTTCGCTTCCTGGTTCACTACAGGTAAATAAGGTTTCTGTCTCTGTCTCTGCACCAGTAACATCGAGTTGTTTTTGAAGAGTGGAATCAGAAAGCCTTTTTCTGGCCATTGTTTTGAATTTTAAAAATTTATTATATTAATTATTATTATTATTATTATTATTTTATTATTATTATTTTATTTATTATTATTAATTATTATTATTATTATTATTATTATTATTATTATTATTATTATTGTTATTTTTATTTTTATTTTTATTATAATTCTTTCTCATTCAAAAGGCCTGTAAATAAAGAAATATATATATATATATATATATATATATATATATATTATACAAAAAAAAAACAAATATAATATATATATATATATATATATATATATATATATATATATATATATATATATATATATATATATATATATATATATATATATATATATATATATATATAAAAAAAAAAAAACAAAAACATTTAAAATTTTCAGGAGGATCCAAAATATCACCTCACACTATCACTGAACTGGGATTTTTTTGTAAAATCAGACCTACACTATCACTGAACTGGGGTAAAAATGACTTTGCACAAAAATAACTTAAAAACTAATTGGGCTAGGAACACCGAGATACCTTCTACTATTAGGCCAGACATTCATTTGAAGGTACTGAGAACCACAAAGGTGTAGCTCAAAAATATCATATAGAGACAGAGTCAAATAGAGGTGTGGGGTAAATATTACCCCAGTTCAGTGTTCTAGGGTTAAGAAAGGAAAAATAAATATAAATATACTGACAACCGAAAGCAGTTCCAAAAGTGGAAATATGTAAATATTTGGAATGTATCATATGTTAATAAATAAGAACATTTTACCAAGAGATATCTATACATTGTAAATTACTTTCAAATACTTTCATAAGTTTGATATGTAAATATAATATAGAGATTATTATTATTATTATTATTATTATTATTATTATTGTTATTATTATTATTATTATTATTATTATTATTATTATATTATTATTATTATTATTATTTTTATTATTATTATTATTATTATTGTATTATTATTATTATTATTATTATTATTATTATTATTATTATTATTATTATTATTATTATTATTATTATTATTATTATTATTATTATTATTATTATTATTATTATTATTATTATTATTATTATTATTATTATTATTATTATTATTATTTTATTTTTATTATGTTGTTCTAAATTTTTATATTCTTATTATTATTATTATTTTATTTTTATTAATATATTAGTATTAATTATTATATTCTAATTATTATTATTATTATTAATATTATTATTGTTATCATTATGATATAGTTGTTAACTGTAATATAACTATTAAAAATTAAAAATTAAAATAAAAAATATATATAAATGAAAATTAAATATACATAAATTGACAACCGAAGGCAGTCAGTTCCCAAGGTGGATATATTTGTATTATTGGATTAAATTCATATGTTAACAACTAAGAACACTCTACAAAGGGACGTTAATACAAAGTAATTTACTTTCAAATAATAAAATATAAAGACAATTCATAAAGTTCGCTAAGTAAATATACTATATACATTATTATTATTATTATTATTATTATTATTAT
>JABUQX010020255.1:7500-10000 GCA_015478945.1 Trachelipus rathkii
CAGGACGTCAATAAATAGTAAATTACTTTCAAATACGAAAATATAAGGACAGTTCATTAAGTTCTATAGGTAGATATACTAGGCTGATTTAGCTACAATTATTTTGTTATTATTATTTTATTATTATTATTATTATTATTATTATTATTATTATTATTATTATTATTATTATTATTATTATTATTATTATTATTATTATTATTATTATTATTATTATTATTATTTTTTTATTATTATATTATTATTATTATTTTATATTATTATTAATATTATTATATTATTATTATTATTAATTATTATTATATTATTATTGTAGTTGTTAATATTATATTATATTATATTATATTATTATTTATATTATTAATTATTATATTATATTATATATTATATTATATTATATTATGTTATATTATAATAAGTTATATTATATTATATTATATTATATTATATTATATTATATTATATTATATTATATTATATTATATTATATTATATTATATTATTATTATATTATATTATATTATATATTATATTACTATATTATTAATTATAAAATATTATATTAAATGTATGTATTTTGTAGCGTATATGGAAATTATTTATTATATTATATTATTTTAATTATATTATATTATTATTATTATTATTATTATTATTATTATTATTATTTATTATTATTATTATTATTATTATTATTATTATTATTATTATTATTATTATTATTATTATTATTATTATTATTATTATTATTATTATTGTTATTGTTATTGTTATTGTTATTGTTATTGTTATTGTTATTGTATCTTTTACTAGGTTTAAAATATACGAACATTTATTCACCGAACATAACAAAACAACTATACCTGATATCTCACAGTCATTCAGAATTTTACACTCCTCATGCGAAGCTCAAAAACTAAAAATAGCTGAGGCTTATTACATAAAACATCTAAAACCAGACATTAACATAAAGTTCAACGTATTGTCACTTAAATTAAATATAATATGATATGCTAAAATCTAAAATCTAATTTGTAATTTTAATTTTTTAAATCTTGTATTATATAATTCATTCAAATGTTAGAATCGAAACTCTGAAGATGTCCGACGTTTACGGACGAAACCGGTCAGAAACTAATAAGTATAAATATGCCTCTTACTTTCTTTGCAAACTATTTTCTAGACTAGTACTAAGAAAATTAAATGAAAATCAGAAGAATATATTTAGGGAATTGGAAGTTAAAAGTAAAACTTATATTAAAACAAAAGCTGATATATAATTTCTATATTATTATTATTATTATTATTATTATTATTATTATTATTATTATTATTATTATTATTATTATTATTTTATCTTTTAAAATTATTATTATTATGAATATTATTAATTATTATTATTATTATTATTAATTATTATTATTATTATTATTATTATTATTATTATTATTATTATTATTATTATTATTATTATTATTATTATTATTATTATTATTATTATTATTATTATTATTATTATTATTATTATTATTATTATTAATTATTATTATTATTATTATTATTATTATTATTATTATTATTATTATTATTATTATTATTATTATTATTATTAATTATTATTATTATTATTATTATTATTATTATTATTATTATTATTATTATTTCATCTTACATCCACTCCCAGGTAGGCTAATGGGCCTGTCAGCACGGCCAACCTCTTCTTCCACTCCCCTCTATCTTCCAAGACCCGTTCTTCGATAAGCTGAATCATAGATGGCATTTGATATCTTCTCAGCGAATTTTCTATGGAGTCCTTCCATCTCTTCCGTGGTCTTCCCCTTGGTCTGCCTCCCTCCGATCTTCAGTCCCACCTCCTCCTGGCCACCCTGCCACGCTCCATCCTTTCCAAATATCCCCACCACATTAGTCTTCCTACATCTACTTTGTTAATAATAGGTATCATTCCTATACCTTCCCTAATTCTTTCGTTTCTCACTGTCCCTCTTGGTCTTTCCGACCATACCTCTCAATACATTCATTACAGCAGTTTGTACTTTGCTCTCCTCTCTTGTTGTCATACTCCATGTTTCCGCCCAATACAGAAGAACCCAAAATTATTCCCTTCACCTCCCCTCCAATCTCATTATCCCTGATGAAAGGATACAAAGCTCTAACTGTTCTCCCGTACTTATCAATTCTGCTCGCAATCTCCAAGGCTTCCTCCCTCTCTACCAAACATTCCCCAGATACTTGTATTTCTCTACGTTTTTAATCACCACACAATCCACCTCCACCACCAACTCCTCTCCCTCCTCTTTACTTACTATCACAATTTCTGTTTTATCCACGTTCATGCACAGGCCCGCTTCTCTCAGTTTGTTATCAAAAGCCAACACTACCTTCCTCAGTTTCTCTCCGTCTTCATTCCAGCATGTCAGGGCATCTTGTTACTGAATGAACGTTATCTTACACGAGGATGGCTTGCCTTTCTATCGTGTAC
>JABUQX010020255.1:15000-17500 GCA_015478945.1 Trachelipus rathkii
GCAATTATTCGTTTGGGATTATGATATTTTAGAGCGAGGTATGCATGAATTTTGTTAAATTATTTACGAAGTTGATTGTAAAATAATTTGGTACGTTTAGCATTATATTTCGTTGTCAGTATGATGATTAAACAGGTTATGGTAAATATTTGTTAAATATTACTATGTTAATGTAAAATTAACCATTGATATGCTAGAGATAATGCTGATTGAAAGAAGTTTGAATCGGTTACGTTTCTACTGAAGTGTTAAGGTACTTTACTGTGTTAGTAGGAAGTTTGTTAATGTTAGTAGTTTATTCGTCCGCATGGTGTGTTAGGTTTTGTCGTTTGTACAATTATATTGCTTAGTTCAGGTTATGTTTATGTTAGCTTTTAATTAATGTAAAAACTTTGTTACGTTAGCATTAATATCGAATGGTTAGTATATATAAGAACTTATTTTTGGGTTAATGTTTATGCCGAACTGATATCTCGAAAATAATGACATGAATCATAGATTGCAATAAGATTCTGATAGGTCCATTGGTGGGAGGGTGGGGAGGGGTTGATGGTTTGATTTTTACTGATTTACTGATTTAAAACTGATATGAAAAAAAGCCACATTTATCCCGCACCATAAAATGGTAAGGATAATATGTATTATATATATATATATAAATATATATAAATATTATATATATATATATATATATATAATATATATATATATATATATAATATATATATTATAGTATATATATATATATATATATATATATATATTAATATAGTATATATATTTATAATTATATATATATATAGATTATATATATATATATATTATATATATAATAATATATATATATATAAATATAATATATATATATATATATATATATAATAGTATAATATATAGCCGCTCAGACCTGCAAAAAGCATTTGATTCGGTGCCAAGGCAAAAAGCTGTGGAGAGCATGAGAGGAATTATGGAAGTGAGGGTAGAAGTAAAGAAGGCATGAGAAAAGTATTGTATAGAGAAATGCAGTTTGTAATGTTAGAACTGAAGTGCGAGAACGATGAGATGTTTGAGGGTAAAACATGAAGTGAAGCAGGGATGAGTGTTTTACTGTCCACTGATAGTTTATATTATTTTGGATCGTGGTGATAAAGGAAAGTGAGGGAGATGATGGGAGATTTGAGAGGAGTATCATATAATGTCATAGTGCAGGACGATCTGGCATGTTGGAGCGAGAGAGAGGAGACGATTCGAGAGGTTGGGGAGTTGTTTGCGGGAGTTGGAGAAGCAGGGATGAGGTGAACGTAACAGAAGACAGAAATATTAACAATAACCGGAGGAAAGGAGAAGGGGGTGTGGATGGTGGTGAGAGGAGAGGAGGTGAAGGCGGTAAACACCTGCAATTATCTCTGAGGATGTTTTAACAGAAGGGGAGGAAGTGGAGGAGAGATTACTCGAAGAATGGAAAAGTATGGATTAGTTATGAAAGCGGTATGCCCCATGATGAAAGATAAAAACATCGGAATAGAGATTAAAAGAGTGATTTTTAACAGTATACTGACTCCGACGCTGCTGTACGGAGCGGAACCATGGACAACAACGAGAAGAGAGGAGAGTAGAATACAAGCGGCGGAGATGAGGGTATTAAGAACTATGATTTGAAAGAGTAGGAGAGACAGAATAAGGAATGAAGTAATTAGAGAAGATATAGGGGTGAAGAAGATGATACTGAAGATGGATGTGGGGAGATTGAGATGGTGGGGACATCTGGAGAGGATGGAGCAGGAGAGAATGAGGAAAAGAAGAATGAAATGGGCACCAGAGGGCAAGAAGATCCAAGGGGAAGAATCCGAAGAAGAGATGGACGGAGTCGCTGAAGGAGTCTCTGGAAAGATGTCAGCTACCAAAAATGAGAGTGCTAAAAAGAAGAGGAATAGTGCAGGAGAGGGATGTCTGGAGAAAGACGCTTGCGCCGGCTGACAGAATGAAGAATCCTTCCTGGGAGGGAAAAAAGAAAAAGAAATAGAACATATATATATATATATATATATATATATATATTATATATATATATATATTTTGTATGTATATATATTATAAATATATATAGTATATATATATATATATATATATATATATACTATTTATATATATATATATATATATATATATATATATATATATATATATATATATATATATATATATATATATATATATTGTTTGTTCTAGTGTTTGTGAGTAAGAGTCTTCAGAATTTTCTGCTTTATAGCTAAAGCTATCCTGTCAATCCACTATTAAATTCATCTGTTCTGTTTATATATCTCCAAACTCAACTGGCTATCCTAAATTCTATTACTACTTAAGCTTCAAATTGGAGCTAATTGTCTCTTCTTTACCTTTCAAAGAAATCATCTAACTTGGTTATTTCAACGTTCACCACCGACAATGACTTTCCTTTGACTCTCAAGATACAACTGGTGAATTTGCCTGCCACTTCTCT
>JABUQX010020255.1:37500-40378 GCA_015478945.1 Trachelipus rathkii
AAGCACCAACATCGCGCCGCAAAGATAGAGGGTCAAGAGAAGTAGAAAGTACGGAACAGTTTGTAAGTCTTTTGGCTTTTGACTCGACCCTGTCCAAAAGCCGGGTGAGACCAGAGCCCCCCAGATATGAGAGCAGTACTCCATACAAGGGCGGATGAGGCCCTTGTATAGCTGGAGTAACTGAGAAGAGGAAAAAAAGTCTCGCAGTCTAAAGAGAACTCCCAGTTTCTTTGAGGCGGCCCTAGCAACCGTTGTGATGTGAGGTTTCCAAAACATTTTTTGTTTATGTTAAGGCCAAGATGTTTATTTTGTCAACAGGAGAGACGAGAGAACGTCGAAAGAGATAGGAAAGTTGGAAGGTGTTTTAGAGAGGGAGATTTGTAGAAGTTGAGTTTTTAAAGAACTAAATTTCACAAGGTTGAGGCGACGTCAACGGAAATTTATCCACAGATCAACGAGATAGAATCGGCAAGATAGACGAGAAGGCAATTCTAGAAGTAAAAGGGGGAGCAGAATTGAAATGAGTTGAAGAATGTGTTGGACGTGTGCGCCCTTCCAACACTGAGGTAAGTGTTAGTTTTGAGACATAGAGAATATAGTTGAAACGAGGGGCGGGTAGCAGGAGGGCACATTCCCCTAAAATTCGTTGGAGGAACGCCCTCCGGTCACCCGCTTCCTACGTTCATAGATTTAGGAGTCCATGACCGAATCAAATGTAATCACAGGCAAAGGCATAGACACCTGAGCGGAGAAGGAGGAGGGGGGGGGAGGACTGCAGAAATCGTCCAGGGTTAGTTAGAGGAAAATAGGAGAACCAGAGAGATTCGGTCCTTTTTCAGTTGAAAAATTAGCAACAGGAACGTCAGATGATAAGAGGAGGAAAGGAGATTTACAGAAGTTTGTTAGAGATGGCTTTGGGCAAGAGGCCAGAAAGATTTTTCAGTAGGAGAACTAGGAGGTTAGCACTCTTTGTTTGAGAAAACGCTTTGCTCGTCGAAGAGTACTGCAACGATTTCTAGCTGAAGGAAAATTAGCAAGAGTGATAGGAGAACGCAGAATTTTTTCCAATTCCAATTACGCACTGTCTCTAGGCTGAATGGCCAGAGAACAAGCAATCGAACCATGGATTATGAGGAGGGAAAGATTTAGTAAGAAGGAATGAAACCTGCTCCTCCATCCCACGATTACAGCTCACCTTATTCGGTAGAAACCGAAGGGCGTCAGGCAGAGTCAAACACATTCTGATTATAGTTAGTGTAGAACGAACGTTAGGCAACCCAATACGGCCCGAATTAAAGTGGCACGAAAAAACGGCGTAGCGGCGAGGATGGAGACTGTTGGAGAGAAAGTATTAAAATTAGGAGATATAAGGTTTTGGTCAGATTTACCAATAGGAGCGAAGGTGGTGTATTTATAGAGAGAAGGACTAGTGGTGAGGTCAAGTTTGTTCAAGAATTGGTTGGGACGATCCGGAATGTGTGTGTGTTCTTTAATTAGTTGCTCCAGGTCGTTGTGAATGCTGAATGATTCGGCTCCTCCCCACCTAAATCTGTATGAGAGAACCCCAACCATTCAGTGTTGTGTACATTGAAATCCCCAAATAGAGGACCTCTTTATTTGGATAAGAAGATATAACATCTCGTGAGAAGTTGTAAGATATTCAAAAAAGGCGTGAAAATTTGTTCTATTAGGAGAACAGTAGCAGAAGAACAAGATTATTGAAGTAGAAGGAAGAAAGATTTTGAGCCACAAGAACATCGAAGTTAGGAGATTCCGAGATTCTTAAGACGTGTTACAGGAGTGTTTATGTTCATAGGCATATACTCACCCTTAGACGGAAATTATGAAATAATTTATAGTTGGATATATTACGAGTTAGAGGATGAATTTTTAGCCATCTGGGTCTCAGACAAATGCAAAAGGTTAGGGTTAGAGTTAGAGAGGTGGTATTCCAAGGATGCAGAGTTAGATTGCAAGCCACGGATGTTAGTAAAGTCGATAGTAAGCCCGCGCCTGTGCAAATCTGCCATCCTGGAATACCACCTCTCTAACTCTAACCCTAACCTTTTGCTCCTGTCTGAGACCCAGATGGCTAGGAATTCATCCCCTAACTCGTTTAATATGTCCAACTATAACTTATTTCATAATTTCCGTCTGAAGGGTGGAGTATAAACATAAACACTCCACTCCTGTAACACGTCTTAAGAATCTCGAATCTCCTAACTTCGATGTTCTTTGGCTCAAAATCTTTCTTCCTATACAATAATCTTGTCTTTCTCGCTACTGTTCTCCTAATAGAAAGATTTTCACGCTTTTTTGAAATATCTTACAACTTTTCACGCGACTGTTTATATCTTCTTATCAAATTAAAGGCGGTCTCTATTTGGGGGATTTCATTGTACACAACACTGAATGGTTGGGGTTCATCTCATACTGATTTAGGTGGGGAGGAGGGCGAACATTCAGGCATTCAAACGACTGGAGCAAACTAATTAAGAACACAGCACACATTCCGGATCGTCAACAATTCCTTGAACACACTTGACCTATGTTTCGCCACTTGTCCTTCTTCTATAAATACACTACTATTGGTAAATCTGACAACAAACTTATATCTCTTAATTTTAATACTTTCTCTCCAACAGTTCCATCCTGCCTCGCGTTTTTCTGCACTTTTAATCGAGGCCGATTGGGTTGGGCTAACGTCGCTTCTCCACTAACTATTAATCAGAATGACTGTTTTGACTGCTGGGTGACGCTTCGGTTTCTACCGATAAGGTGGGAGCTGTAATCGTTGATGGATGAGCAGGTTCATTCCTTCTTCGACTAAATCTTCCCTCTCATAATCATATTCGATCGTGCTTGGTTCTCTGGCCGC
>JABUQX010020256.1:0-30000 GCA_015478945.1 Trachelipus rathkii
AATCTGATGTCAATATTCTCTATCACATCCATTTATCAATACAGTAAAAATTTTCTGGATTTTACCCAAATAACACTATGTCACATGATTGCAAGTTGTTGCGAGTTATGACTTTAGTGATAAAAGGTGGTGTTGTATTTGACAATAGTGTTTATTAATATCATTTAATGTTTAACAACTTTATTATATTACATATTACACTATTACATTCATTTCATGTATATCACAATTTGTAATATTTTATCTTTTCAGATTGTAATCTAACAATGGCTACAACATCCGAAAGAAGGAGGGACCGTAATGACACAGAATCTTCTGTACAATCTGGGGGCTTACTTTGCATGATCAAATGCATAACATTCAATACTTTGTCAAGAGGGTGTATCTTGCCTACTTTAAAGTAGGATTGGGAGACCAAGACATATATTGAAACCTTGCGATCATGATCTAAAGGAAAGAATACTAAGCTGAGATTTGGTATGCCAATGGTTTGGAGAGAACCAACAAACCATTTTGATGTCTGCCACTCCTGATGTCAATGGTAAAAGGTTTCAGATAAGATCAAAACAGAATACCACTTACCAATACCAAATAATCCCATCTGCCAGACGACAAAGTTGAACATTTTTGAGGAAATACCTGTGCCTGTATTTACCGAGCTACCGAAGATTAATGCTGAAAATATCAGTTTACCTTCTTCTACAGATGAGGAGGATGATGATCTGCCAGAATATACGCTATCTGTTGCAGATTCTGATATAATTGCTATGTTAAGTCAGCTTGAATTGAATGATCTGGCAAGAGATTTGTATTTGCCAAAGCAGTCTGCTGAATTGTTGGCTTTCTTGCTGAAAGAGAAAGGAATACTCATACCTGGCACTAGCGTCTCCTTTTATCGTAACAGAGAAGCAGCTCTGCGAAAGTACTTACATTCAGATTATCAACTTGTTTATTGTAATAATGTTGAAGGGATTCTTCTCAATATTGGACTGCTTGCATATGATTCAAGTGAATGGAGACTTTTTATTGACAGTAGTGAAAGAAGCTTGAGATGTGTGTTACTGCACATCAAATATATATGGTTAAATCCCAATAGGACACTCCATACAAATAAAAGAAGAGTATGCCAGCATCAAGAAATATCTGGATAGAGATTGCAGTACCATCTTCAAGAATGATCAATTTGTGTGGATTTGAAAATGATTAATTTATTGCTAGGGCAGCAAGGAGGTTACACCAAATACCCTTGTTTCATGTATTACTGGGAGAGTAGGGCTACATTAGAACACAGGATGACAAAGACCTGACGACCAAGAGTCAGTTTGACTTGGTGACAAGAACATCAAGAATGAGGCCTCTGTTGTTGATAGAAATTAAAATTGATTCCCCAGCACATAAAACTGGGGTTAATGAAGCAATTTGGTCAAAAGCTCTTGACACACGGAGGACTGTTCAGATAATTTTTTCAATATATATATATATATATATATATATTATTATATATATATATTATATATAAATATATATATATATATATTATATATATATATATATATATATATAATATATATATATATATATATCAGGTATATATACTATATAATATATTTATTATAGTAATAACTTACATATATAATATATATCAGTATATATAACTTTTATTATAAATATATTATCATAAATATAATAATATATATATAATATTTAATTATAATTATATATATATAAAATATATTATAATATATAATATATATATATTAATATATATTATAAATATATCAATATATTAATAGTATATATATCTTCACCCACCTCTCCAAGACTGCTAAGATTGGTGGCCAACATGCCAACCCAAAACCAGAAAAAGTTTATAATAAAATATGAACGCAGCCCATCCAATATAAATCTACTTATTTTAAACTTAACATTAAGAAATTTAGACCCAAATAAAAGAATTACCTTATGCACCGTAAGTTAATACCCAATTATGTACCCTTTAATAACCTTACTATAATAATATTATTAATTGATATTTAGGTTCATCAAACATTACCATTAAATAGTCTATATTGTTAACGTTTGGAAAAGCTTTTAGGGTTGTTTTATTGAAAGAGGATCTTCTTAAATATGAATCAAAAAAGCGTTGTGACGTCATCAAAGCATCGTTTTTTGATTTACCTTCCATAAATGCTATTTAAAGTTTTTTCAAGGCTTAGATAATTGGTTTTAATATTTAAATAGTAGTAAATTATATCATTTTCAGTTGCCGTAAAGGTAAATTAATGATAAGAATAACCTCCATTGGAGGCGTTATAAACGTTTGCTTTTAGATTGTTAAATAAATGCATCTTCTTAGCTGATTAAAATATTAAATTAGTTACCCTTTTAATTCTCACCAGGAAGTACGAATAACCAACATTTTCGACTCTATTTCAATTAGAATTAATTTTCTTTTATGATTGTACAAATAAGCTGAAGCAATCGGCTTTCATATTTAGTTCGCTAATTCTACCTATCCGTTCAAACTTCTTGGACGAATATAAGCGAAGGCACGAAGATGCGAGGATTATTGAGAAACGGGCTCTCTCCACAGAAATGCAGACATAGTGCAGCTACCTTAGTGAGCGACCCCCTTAGTCTCTCAGCCGAACCTTTCCAATTAGGGCTCATTCAGTCCGTGTGTCTGAAGATTTGCAACCCCTTGAGAGTTCACCCTCAAGTGGATTCTGGTGAGATCCTGTCCCAATAGATAGTCGTCGGCTATTGGCCCTTCTGCCTCCCCCGAAGCTCAGTGGTACTGGTTCCCAACTCTTTAGGAGTTCCAGGACTCTCAGTAGTGTCTGGAGTTTCACCACCCCTACTCACTCAGTAGAACTCCGGTGGAGAGGTCCCAATAGATAGTCTCGGCTATCTGGCCTTCTGCCTCCCGCCGAACTCGTGGTACTGGTTCCCAAACTCATTTACGGGAGGGTTCCAGGACTTCTCAGGTGGTGTTCTGCGAGTCAACCCTGACTTCACTCAGTGGATCTGCGTTGAGCGACCATGGTCCCACCCTCCCAATAGATGTCTCGGACTATCTGGCCTTCTGACCTCCCCCGAACTCAAGTGGTACTGGTTCCCAACTCATTGCAGTTCCAATCCATATACACCAGTGGTGCCTAGGTGTTAGGTTCCCTGCCCGCGTACTTTATTAACGAATTAACGTCTACGATCTTTTATATTTTTACATCCTACATTAGTCCCTTCTTTTTGGGCTCAAAGAGTCGTATTAGATTGGGGCCTGTGTGTCGAACTTTGTTCTATTGCTAACTCCGAAGATCACCCTATCCGCCGCCTGCCTCATTCAGAGGCCACGCGTCATTCATTTTGCCATAAAATCTTACCTGGAAGTATCCCATTCTGCTACTGATTATGTTCTTTCATTAAGTTAGCTGTTAGGAGTTTCTGAATAAATGTATTTATGTGTCAATAAAATCATTGTTAATAAAGGGTTTGCTTATCCTGTCACCTGAAATTGTTCTTTGTCTTAATATTTAAAAATTTACAAATACATATTTATATATATCATAATATATAATACACTCCATAGGTATAATCTTATAATAATATCATATAAGGGTATACCCCTATATATTATATCATAATATATAATATATAATATATACTATCATATATATATATATATTAATGGTTCAGCCTTTACCATTAGAAATACCATGCATTTATTTATCAAACACTACGTCAGACTAATAAAATAAATATCATTTTTCGAATCAGCATGAAAATTTAAGTGGGAGTATATATAGAAAACTAAGTTAAATGTTGTATAAAAAAAATTATAAGTTAAAAAAAAAATGCAAATGTACGACAAGTTTTAAGAATCTCGGTTTATGAGCATTATTTACGCGCCAAGGAGCGCCAAAGTTGCCAGAAATTGCTTTTTATCATCTCTCGTTGTTTTTAACTAAAGGGAAAACCCCGGGTAAACCGCAAAGATGGAAGGAGTCGGAGTCTCTCGGCCTACTGGTGGTCCCCCTTCGGCTCGAGCCCCTAAAAAAAAAAAAAATTCTACCTTATTCTATGCTCAAACGAGAGCTTGATAAAAAGCAATTTCTGGCAACTCTGGCATTCCTTGGCGCGTAAATAATACTAGTAATAATAAATAATAATATACTTAATTTATAATTTTATACAACATTTAACTTAGTTTTCTATATATACTCCCACTTAAATTTTCACGCTGATTCGAAAAACACTGTTATTTATATTTTATGCCTCTGCTGTAGTTTTGTAGATTAAATTGCATGTACTATGTAAAGTCTGGCTATATATAGTATTATATAGTATATAATATATATAATTATTATATATATATATATATATATATTATACTATATATCGTTTTAAATTAATCTACATACATATACATCTATATATTATATATATTATTATATATCTAGTATAATTTACGTCCAAAAACATTACTCGCAAATACATATCTAATAATATATATAGTAATAAATACTAATTTATAATTAATATTTAAAATGTATTTATTTACATAATTATATATTTACTCTATAGCAATTATACCTACCTTTGTTCTTACACAACCATCATCAACTAACTTCTTCAATTACTCGAGTATACAAACCCATATAATATTTAATAACATATTATAATATATATTATTATATTATATATATATATATAAATATATATATATATCTCACTAATACTATCATAAAAAATAATACTATATATATACTAATATATATATATATATATACTTACCTAAATATAAGTAATATTAATGTATGATATATATATAATTATCATAGTGGAAATATATATATTAATATATAATATGTATACATAATATATTTTATTATAAATATATATTTATATATATATAATATATATATATAGATATATATATATTTAAATATACTATATACCTATATATATACTATATATAATATTATTATATATAATATAATATATTATATTAATGTACCAGTATAACCATATCTATTTAATTACTACAATAACTAATTAATACTATAATATTATAATACTAACAAATAAAATATAAAAATATATATATATATATATGAGTTAATATAACAACATATATACTACCTTAAATGTAGAACTATTAAATATGACTAGATACTTTATACTAATATAATAGACTTTAAGTCCCTACATCCCATACCTAATAAAGAGGTAAATATTATTTAATTTCACCAGCCTCCCTATTTCATTCCCTATTGACCTACATCATCAACTTCATACTTTATATACACTCTGCATTAAATTACCTCTATAATTCCTATGATTACATATCTAAAATAATTATACTTATAAATAATTATAAATCATTAGATATAACAACTATTATGCCTATATAACTTGCTCACCATCTTTATAAATATATACTATATATATAAACTATATATCATACACTAGTATGAACGGTATATATTATTCTCGTCAGTGATTTATGCATAAATCTCTAAATAACCTCAATATTAATCAGAGGACGCTCACTATACTACTAGCTTAGTGTTAGATCGCGTGTTAGGTATTGCTTCCTAACCCTCCAAATAAATATAATCCTCCCACCTGGTTTTATAGATATTTGAATATTTAATGTGAGTTAAAAGTACACCCTCTATTAATCTATAATATACACTTTCAACTCCATATCCAACAGTCCTCAAGAGAACATAATAAGGTCTCTTCCCATGTTGACAATCGACTTACAACTAAACAAAAGAATAAACAACCATCCAATCAAAATCAAATAGCTTATAATTTAATCGGAAGAGTTGAACCTTCATAACTCAGACAATTCCTTCACTACTCTACTTCTTGACTCTTAAGATGTTAAACATTTCCTCTCTCCGGCTGACTACGTGCTAAACGAAACCAACTGCCACTTATGGATCCCGTCAATTTTTTATATCAATTCATAAAGAACGGCAAATCAATTCTGGTAGTCTGTCCTACCTCATAATACAAATAATATATTGAAAACAATCTCTCCCATCTGTTCTGGTTCCCGTAAATTTATGTACGGAAAATGTGTGATAAGGGTGTAACGGACAAGCTTGTGAGCGGACTTGTGACAGTTTGTTTGTAAGATCATTTGTAATCGATTATAGTGTCTATTCTATTCTGATATTTGGAAATAATGTAGATATTGTAGTGATAAAACTCTATTTAATAGTCAGCGACTTACCTTCAGCTTGCTTCTAATATACAGTTTGCATTATTAATATTGAATATATTGTCATAAATGGACAGTAAGGAGATAGATCCTCATCATAATTATATAAAGTAAACAAACGCTCTCTATAAATAACTTTACTTCATACTACACTTTAGAACCTAATCTCTTTTCAAACTATTCGTTTATAAGATTATACACATCAGAAGGCGTAAGTCACTACAGAAATTACATCAAAATTGGAATGTGTGCTTATATAAAATTGAAAATATCTCTTAACAACCTGGGTACACAATATAATGGAGTACATTCACCTCAATGCTTTATACTATCATCTAACGATATAGACACTTAGTATCGCAAACCACATAAATAATCTATATAAACATTTATTTTATTGTCATCACCTCCTTTTCTCAATATTTGTTTATCAATGTAAATATGGTCCACACTATACCTCTAACCATTCTAAAACTCAGCTAATCCATTGTTTCTTACATCCACATATCTCACAGTAACTTATACAGTTTACTTTACGACGCATCATCTTTTTCAGTACCATAATAAATACCGTGACTACTATATATTATTTTTACTTCCCTCTATAATCATAACAACTTTAAAACATCAAAATTATTAATATCAATATAATATATATTACAAATACAAATAAATATATAACTTATCCTACATACTATACTATATACCTATCATATATATATATATATATAATATATTAATAAGGTAGTTATATATAACTTATTATATGATTTCGTCAGAATCCTCTATTCTCAACTATTACCTTACAATTAATAAACTGATATTGTTATTACAAACTTCCAAAATTTCACTTACCATATTTACTCAATCTTTATAGCTCATATATACCTTATTAACTGGATGACGACAAAATTTTATTTACTTATATATTATAATTTAATAAATCATATATTTTTTATATATAATTATAAATTACATACTTTAATTTTATAAGCTATTTTTGACATTAGGTGGGTGAGGTATAATTAAAGACCTGACCCTAGAACAAGAGATCTCGTCATGTATCTCTTCCAGTGGTACTACGTGCTCATTCTAGATACTAAATAATAGATAATACTATTATTAGACTTATTCCTATATATTATAAATACATTTATAATAGTAAATGGAGGTCTGGGGAATAACATACATATTTAAATAATAAACTCATATTAACTTTATATCTTACCTAAATCATCGAAAGTGAATAAAAGTACTTAATGTAGAGGTCTAAAGGATGATATGAAAGTAGACTACCGCCATAATATATATTCTTGATAACTAAGATATAAGTAGTCTACAATCGTTTACCAAAACCCTAATATAACATTAATTATTAATTGTAGTAATACTAGTATATATACCATTAATATAATGAATAAATTGCTTCGTGAAGGAAATAATGATATTTTATAACTTCCAGTCTACCTCAAAATCATGCGAGGATTTTATTATATATATTTGAAAAATAAAACAACTATTATATGGTAATAAATCAGGTTATGAATTATATATAATGTGATACTATAATATTAAAAATTAATAAATAATAAATAAATTAATCAGTGTCTGGCTAACAGTCCCATTAAGAACATTTGCAGGACTGCATAAGCACCCCCCTCCAAAGTTAAAATGTCAGGGTACAATAAAGACGAGTGGTTAGAGTAGAAATAGAGAGATTCTGATACCAAAAGTTAGATACCAGGTGATCTGAGTGTTCTTTCCTTCGTGGTTCAACACTTGAGTACCATGAAAGAAGAAAACACTTAGTAACAATACAGAGGAAGGAATTATAACCAAGAGGCCATCCCCTTCTTTCCCCAAACTAGTCCCCTTAGCTCGGGCGCCTCCCGATGGTATTCTACCTTTGAAGCCTCACATATATTCCCACCCTTAATATAAAAAAAAAATTTAGAGGCCAATCTACTTTTGCAAAGGTCCACAATAAATAAAGCCAATTTTAAACATAATTTCTTAAAAAAGTGCAAGAGCAGAGAATTGAGACAGAAACAGACACGAATGCATATAGAATTACCTTTATAGTATCTTTTGGGTATAATGTTGCCAGTTAGGCTTCTAATGCATTAATTCACAACATATGAAGAAAGTATAATTATATCCTCAGTATATAATATACGGTTCTAATTTTAACAGTGATTGCTATGGATTGTCCAGTTGAGAATAATGGTCCTATCTTTATAAACTTGTATAATTTCCCGATGTAGTCTTAGACATGCTAAGTCATGTCTTAAATTTAATCCACCCTTATTACGGAGGGTTGAGAGGTCTGTGTTATTTCCTTGGTTTGTGCCTGAGAGATTAATCAACAGTTGAAAAAATATATATCAGATTAATAACGGGATACCTTCCGAGGTTAAAAATTTCTAATATACGGTATATATATATATATATATTATATATACCATATATATTATATATATCTATATATATTATATTTATATATATATATATAATATACTATATATATATATATTAGTAATATATATATATTATAGAGAGAGAGAGATCGAGAGAGGAGAGATAGAGACCAAATCCTATTTTGATTAAGCAGGCAGACTTTTTCGTATTTGTTTCTAAATTTTTTTTTTACAATACAATTTTATTTTTTAGGCTTTTGCTTTAGCCTGAATGTGAAGTTTCGTGAATGCATGCCAATTCGATAATTAAAAAATAACATAGGAAAGAAGTCCTATAATTTATGCACACACTTTTACCACATGAAATTAATAAACACATCATCAGCCTTTGAAGGGTCCGGTTGAGGGATTTAGATCGGCCTATCAGATATTGATATTTTTAGAAAAGATAACCTGATTGGTTATAATATTTCCATCTATAGAGTTATCATTGTCTTTTGGTAAATTGCAGCAATGTGTTCGAAATGCATGCAAATCGATATTAAAAAAAAAAATAGTTCTGTAATTATGCATATCACTTTTAACTCATAAATATCTAAAGTCGAAGAGCTTAATCTTATTTTTAAAATAAGAATTCGAAAATCAGTTTAATATTAGATTTACGTTGATTATATATATATATATAGTATATATGATATATATATATAGGGTATAATTAGGTAACATATATACTATATAATATAGTATTATATATATATGGATATATATATATATATAAATATTATATAATAATATAACTTCAGCCCCTCCATGCCAAGTTTACACGAACAGTATATTGTATAATATTATATTATATAAGTAATATTATATATAGGATAATAATAATATAATAAATAATATAATATATAGGTAGTCCTAATAAAAGTATATAATATAATATTAAATATAAATATTATAAATGGCATTTTCTAAGCAAAAAGAATATCAATAAAGCCTCAAAATCAAAGGATAAAAACCTATTGCCTTGCTGTGTTGTCAGTAACCTTAACCAAGTCCTATTACCATTTCTAAGCGGTATGGTGTATAAAAAACTTCGTCTGTTATGTCTGGAATAGTTAAAAAGAATAAAATTATAAGTAATATGCAAAATTAGATACTTTTAGCGGGCGTAACCACCGAAGTCTCCCCGTTACTGCCCTAGGTAATTGAATATAATTTAATTCAACATAAATCTTTCTGAGGGAGTCCTTTTTGATCAAGTTATGAGAGTTGAACAGCAGAGCGGTGGGATAGAAGGATGAAGGTTCTTATCTAGATTTGTACTTCTATAGAGACCTAAAAAATAAAATAAAAATGGGTATATGGGAATAATGAAGCTTCTTAGGTACAGTAATTGTAAGATAGTTAAAATGATTAAGAGTAATTCCAGGAAATGATATTAAGGGGCAACAGTTGTGTGCCGACTAAGTGGATGTATAGTGAGCCATACGTAGTATTCATTATGAATATTTATTTTGTAATTATACGCTAATATTGAGAAGTTCTCAATCTGTTAATGAATAGTAAATCTCTAATTTTGCTTATTTTTTACTAATGTTAACTCTCCATGGTTTTAATACCAACTTGAATATACTTAAAGTTGATGATGTTATAAGATTTTCATTAGGGTTGTAAGACTATGTAATTATATGAAGTATAGTAAAAAATTGAATCGGAAGTCTGTCATGTGTATTAATAATGGCGTGCTTATTTATATTGAGAGGTTATGATACTTATGGATTGACTTTGATTAACATAAAAGTTAACTTATTATTAATATTGGGTTATTTTATTATTTATTTCTATAAATTTGGATTTTGTATTTTTTGGCTTATGGGAGATTAATTGGTGGGAAATGATAATAATCAAAATATACCAATAATTTAAAAAATACCCGCCTGCCTCCATTATCATGATATATTACATTAAACCTCCTGCAAAGTATCTTAATCCAGTATTGAACAAATGTTAGTTATTAAATTTAATTCTTATAGTTAATTATTCCTCACTTTTCAATATATAAATCTAATAGTTATATTTTAAAAAAGTCTTATCATTATAAGATGTCATTGTTGGTAATAATAAATCTTTATGATATTATGATATAAGTCAAATTGATTTCCTTAATATAATGGAACTTAACTGGGGGTTTCTATGATATTACATTATAATTAGAGATATAACCAAAACCCTTAGAAGTAGATTTTTAATAGTTATATTGAAGTTATATTTAACTTATATTATAATGGATTTTGTAGGCACTGTAGTTGTTATTAATTTTTAAAGAGTTTGATTATTATTGAGTATCAACTCTATCCCAATAGCTTGACACAAGTTTTTCCGTGAATATTTTAGGGGCATTATCATGACAAGAATAATAAGATATAATGCAAAACTATAGCATATACTCCATTTCATAATACCACTTATGGGTAAAAAAACGGTACAGGTTAATAAATGGACAAAATCTATCTCTCACAATTCCCCCTACCATTATTTATTATTAGAGACTCATATAATATTAAGAGGCAATCCACTGTTTACATGTGGACAGATCCTGGCCGAGTTCTAATACACGAGGACTTTACATGATTTACTAAAAAAACGAATAGATGTGTTTAATTGAAAACTAACCATCAAAGGAGAAAGATACCTCTGCTTTTCCTAGTGAATATATTTTTCTAGAAGAATCTGAAGAATAAAATAAAAATTATACTTGTCATCAGAATTGTGTGAAAATCTGTATGTATTGATCACGATGTGGATATGACAGCCAATCTCTGTACAATAACGTAAAGCAATGGGGTCTTGCTTGACCCTTCTTCGCAAAATTAAATCAAAAATCAAGTGCAGAAAAATCTGAATATGATTGTCCATCTTGCTGGATGTTTTCATTTTTATAGAAATAGATAAAAAGTTAGTAGTCGTCCCCTTCACTTGAACTGTTTTACTGAATGGTTTGTTCTAGGGGTCAAAGGGATTAATAAATTAAGTCTAACCACAGAATATTCTATCTCAACTTTGTTGACCCTTGTTCAATATCGCCTCTACGGTGTAGTTAATTTATAGTACGGAGATACAAGTCCTCTATCAACCTGGGTAAAAACAATCTGCGGCCTTACCGTCTGCTATTGATTTCATAGGCGATTGTATTTGATAACATAAGGTGCTTTACGCTTTAGGCATAAATGAATACCACTTCATCCTTTATATATGTGGAGAAACCCCGGGGGAAGACCTAGGACCCCGCCGGTATAAGATTTGTGTTTGTAATGTATAAGGATGATCTGTAATGACGTGCTTCTTAAAAAACAATAAAATAGGTCCAACAATTATCAATCCAAGATCCTAAGCTTTAAACACAATATTAGGCAATTGGAAAAAAAAAATTTGGGACAAATTCCAATACCAAATATTAACGAAACAAGGTAATAAAGATGATAAGTAAAACTAAGATTCCCATTCAATCGGGCCAAATACATCTTCTGTTTCAATCTATGTGTATTTATCAATCGAGCAAGTTTTACAACATTATATGAAAGCAAAACATACGAGGGAATTGTAGATATCAATAATGATAAATACTCTATGAGAAGTATTAATATTTGATAAGTTTGATTCATAATTGTCCTTATTGACAAGTTTCTTATCAATTTTATAACTGCACAACAACCACACGCTTGCTCCTCCGCTTCATTGGAGGTAGTAGTTGAATTGTGTTCTATATGTAAAGAACTCTCTCTTTATTGATAGATTAGGAATTTACAACTTTCTTTTCGGTTATTGAATTTTTTACTGAATATTATTAATATATTATATATATAACCCTACCTCTTCCCGAAGCGCAAATCCGATCGAACTATTGGTTGCATAATTTGATATCATTTAACTATTTTAAAGTGAATAATTTAATAAAAAAATAAAAAAATATTATTATACTAAAACTTCATGTTGATTTTAAAGCGTCGATGCGGGGATTAATATTCTGGTCCACATGTTAATCATAAACTTATTTGGATAGAAGGAGTAAAATTAAACCAGCATTTAATCATTCTGGGTGTACAAAAAATAATTATCGTTAAAAATTAAATATAACTCTATATACACCTTTATATAATGCGCAGTAATTTTATATAAAACAGAATATGTAAACATATATTAATGAATATAAGCTAACATAAATTTAGCTATCCAAATATCTAAAGCACTGATATTAAATTTGCATACAATATTACTAAACCAAATGCTGGAAAAAAAATAATATGTTTCTTTCAAATACAATATGTACATATAGTGTTCTTTAATGATTTTCATTCCTTAAAAACTTATTATTATAAAGAAATATTTAAAGTTATAAATTTTTAAATTACAACACTCTACAATAAAACGTACGTAATTTTTTTAAAAATGCATATGATTACTACTATTATATATTATTTATAATTATTAATATAATTACTATATATATATTATATTAATAATATATATTTTAATCATATAATAATTTATAAGAATAAATATTATATTAGAATTTATTATAATTAAATATATTATATAATATTATAATATTTATATATAATATATAATATATTATTATATTTATATGTTATAGTAGTGTATTATAAGTCTATATTCCTAATTTATTATAACTATTATATTATAGTATAAAAAATTATTATAATAAATATTATTTATATATACTATATATATAACTGAGCGAAGCGTTCCATGTCAAATCTCACTTGAGCTGTCAGAGAGAATTGATTGCCCTAGACCAGATGGCACGATGAAAAAAAGTAAATAAATATCTCTTTTTTCTGATTTTTTCTAATTCGTTCATTTCACATTTTATCATTAATTTATATAAAGTAGTGGTAAAGTATATTATAATATAATATATTTAAATAATAACTCCAGTATATGGAATATTATTATAGTAATAGTATATATATATATTATATATTTATATATATTAATTATATATATATATAGTATATATAAACTTCTCATATATATATATATAAGTTATTATATATCAATATAACATACCATTATGTATAGATTAAAATAATATAATAATATATCAGATAATAGAATTATTAATATGTCTCACTTTTGGAGTAATACTTACTATATACTTCCAATAATAACTCTCATTGCTACAAACTTTTTCAATAATAACACCACTTTTAGTATATAGGTAGATAATACTATTAGTGTAATAATTAATGGTAAATAAGTACTGCGATAGTGTTACTATACTATCTAAGAATAATTTCTCGTATATGATATTTATCATAAATTAATACCACTCAAATTTTATTACTAGCTTATTTTTTAATATATACGTTAAAGGTCAGGAGCAATTGATAAAAGAGTAATAACGCTATACTTGGTAAAAAGGCTGCGACATTATAGTCAATAATTTTCACCATTTATACAATAAGGCAAGTATATCTTATACAAACTAAAATAACTAATACTTTATTTATTATATATAACTTTATAATATATATAACTTATATTTACAATAATTTAGCATAATTATATATTATTTGTATTTATATTATTATTTAATATGTTAGAATATTTATATATATATATTATAATAAATACTATATACTATTTCAAATATATGGATATTATTTTAATATTATACCATGCTTTATATTACTATTATATATATTATATAGTATATGAGTGTCTATTCACATATTAATAAATAAGCATCAAAATACTAGCTAAATAAGATAATATATATTAAAATATGATTATATAATAAATATATTATATATATATATATATTAATATATATATATATATATTAGTAAAATATATATAGATAGTATATATATTATAGTAATATATTATATAAATATTAAGCGGATCAATTAAAAATGACCGGGAAAGAAATACAAATTAACTATTACACCAGAACCTACTCCCTAATAGACCATGCCGCCCGGTTAATCTCCTAAATCCTCTTTTCCTGGGAAAACCTCAATTACAGAGCACATTATTGGATCAGTATTATAATATAAATAATAGTGCGAACAAATACATCTCGGCGGCAAAAATCAAAAATTACTGACTTAACAAAAAAGAAATGTAATATCACACTAGAAAATCAGAAACACCTCCTATAACGTACTAAGACGTTCATCTCGGGTTTTGTCTTGCTGAAGAGGCCAACGGATTTTATATATATGGAACTCTACCCATATTGACTGCATATTCTCTTAATTAACTATGGCTTTCCAAGTTCAATTATTAACTTCGAAGAACTTTGTATTACTGAATTAATAATATTGGATTTTAATATAATACAAGTATAATTTAAATGAATTAACCCTATCAATCAAAATTATTATTTAGAATCAAGACGGTGATTTCAAATTCTCACATGGCAATATAGAAATTTTATACGTTTAATTTTTTTAAAACAACACTATTAACGTGGCGATAATTGATGTTTAATATTATTTCTGCCTTCTTAATCTTTAGCATTCATATAAAATAGGTTTTATCTTTGACGTATATATTGTTATTTTGGAGGACAGAAAGATATTAATGAAAAAATCTTAAACACAATTATTTGGTAATTTCAACACTCTATAAACTACGTCGTGGACTAAACACATTCTCGGAAAGTTTTCTATATTATGGTTAAACTAGTAATGATGTTCCACTCTTCATATAGGGACACACTACTTATTTGTGAATAAAAAAGTTTATCTTTTCAAAATAATAAATGTATGAGCAACGAATATATTCTTTTTCAAAGCAATTTTATCTACTTCTACATTAATGAGCTATCGAAAACATTCAGCTGCACTGTATGTATGATAAATCTATTTCATCATTATTATCTATAGTTTGATATTTAATGGTGGAGTGGAGGTCTATATATTGGGAGTTAATATAAAATCTCATATTGTATGATATTGCATCTCACACGAACCGTGTTGAATGCTGTATTTTCCGAATTATCAATTATTATATATCTAATTGATACTGGGATCACTCTCACACTCCATTATTATGTATTATCAAAAATTGAATATTATATATATTATTTTCTAAATATTATTATTATTATTATTATTAATAATAATAAAGAAAATATAAAGGGAATAATTAGAAATTTTTAAGTTAAAAGATATCAAGCAACTTTCTGACTAATAATTAAAAGGTAATAATATAAATTATTTTCTTATATGTTAAATAAATATTCATTCGCGACTGTATATTTTGAATCTAAAAATCATCGTGATTTTTTTTCCTTGCATTTCTATTTTAAAATTTTTTAATCTTCGTCATTGTGTCAATTTATTTCTGAATTGTTGGCAAGATATTTGTGAATAAGAGCTAGCTGTGCGGCCAGAAACTATAATACTATATTTATTTATGTAGATACCATACTGAATCATTAGATTATCCTTTTATATATATTCGATAGTCTATAATGTTCTGTGACTCTCCCTTATTAGTAAATAATAATAAATATATTTACATAATAATATTTATAAAGACCTAAATTATTAATATAGTAAACTTTATCTCTTATATCATATACTACATATGTTGCATAAGCATGTTTTTACTTACTCGAACTACAGCTTATATTGAACATTACGTCCGCATGAATATCAATCATGAACATTTAAAACGTCTTATTATTTAATACTATTGGTACCTATTTCATAATTAGAATTATTAAACGGTTCGATCAATTGGTCACATTACCCTAATTATAATAAAACTTGTATGATATAATTAACGTTTTTTGAGAATATATACCTCTCTACCAATTAATTAATGTATTAAATTAATTATTTAGTATATATATTTTATGCATTTAAAATGTATTAGTTATAGAGTTTGTTATTAATATTACTTAAATCAGATATTTTAATCCTAATCCTATCTTTAGGTAGGTTAAATGCTACCCTTATTTAATTTTTCATACCCATTTTAATACCATTATTACTTGTAGATTTATTAATGTATTATATCCAATAATTATTGAATAATGTTAATGTTAATGGATATATAATAGAGAGGAATAATGTTAATGTTAATGGATATATATTGAGAATTATATAATATATAATATATATATATTTTTATGCTATTAGGAATATGGGAGATGATTATCTTATTGTTATCACATATATAATAATTAGAATTTAACATGTGATATATTGAAATATATATAATATAATATTTTAATGTAATTATAAGTATTTTATATATATTTATTTACCTAAACATTTGAAATTATTTTATAAATTGTGTCAATATAAGTATATATTCACAGGCCTATACAATAATTATTCTAACAGCTATTACCAGTAATTTGATGCTAATGGTTCTCCATCAAAAACAATCTCTCCCACTCCATTAAATTAAAAAACGGTTTCCTTTTTATTTTTATATTGCCTCTGGGATATTTATTATGAGGTCACCAACACGGGATCAGCCCCTTCCGACTCTCGTGCGGTCTCTTCGTGTCGCCGGACATCTTTCAAGTCCATTTTGTGTCACAAGCCCCATCGACCACTGTCCCATTACCCCTATGGCGTTCAAACCAAAATCTCAATTATCTAAATTGAATCTTCGATTAATCTACTGGGCCTACAAGCAAATATGGCATTATCGAGGCCCTCATTCAACAACAACAGTCGCCAACGGATAATTAGTAGCACTTCATCCCACACACAAGGTGCGCGAATTACATGGATATTAACATAACTAAATATAGACCACTTGGGTAAACTCTTCTATTATAGCAGAATGACCGGCCTTCCCCCTCAAGTCCTCCATCATTCTCCTAACCACTACCACCAACCAATTTACTCTTCACTCCAGAGATCTCCATATGGAGGAGTCTTATTTCTAAAAATATCAATTAATAGAAGCTAACCCCCATATTCGGCACAGCTACCCCTGGTAATCGAAAAACCGACAAAATATAATTATTATGGCCCAAAAAACTCCCCAAAACTTCCAAACACCCCCACTTTTCTTAGCCAAGGTAAAATGACGACACACTTATGACGTTTCTACCCCCAATCATCCTATGATGGCGACAACAATGTCTCGACCTTAGCCTCCGTGATATCCAGTCCCCGATTCCAGGACGCACAATATAACGACATATTATTTCAACCACGTAAGCATATGGCTAGAGAAAGGCAAGTTTGGAAAAAACGCCTGAGTGTGTAATAATAAGGGCTTCTGACTTTTGCAATTCGCCTACAAAGAGTATCCCAACAGAAGCACTGAAATCATATATATATACTTTCCAGCTAGATTGGAGCATTTCAAAATATCTTTCCACATTTCCATAATTATGGATATATTAATTAAGCATGCTGCTATTTTTAATGTTGCTCTTTAAAAAAGCCTACCCTATACTTTACAGTATAACCCTTAAATATGAATATGTAATATAAAATATATATATATGTATATGTAATATATATAATAATAATATTTTTATGAGATAATATAATTAATAATATAAATATATATATTATTAATATATATGGGTGACCGTAAATTGATGTTGGTAATATTATTGTCAACCGGTTAAGAATACCCACAAAGTAGATTAGCTACTCTCCAGTAATTTTAAGGTAGTTTAAAATTTTGTGAGCTAACATGATTAGAAAGAACATCCAAGTGTTGAACCCCTCCGTCTGCCGCATCGCTGCTGCTTCAAAATTTACAGGAAGAATCAACGCTTGTTGTGTCATGGGGGCTTGGACTACGCTTAGAGCGGATATTCGCGGACCTCGCTATGCTCACGGAACACTTCTCGAAATTGCTTAATATTTACTCACCAAAATATCTCCCGACAACGATAATATATAATCACCTCATATAATTCTTAAACAAACGCCTTATATTTTATTTTAAACATTATCTTATGACTATGGTCACAGAAATCGCGTAGCTAATAAACAGCATTAACGGTCTCAATTCAGTGTCAGTGAAAGTGGATAGATAATCATTTCGAGATGTGTTCATGTGGATGAGTTAGATTCAGAGAGGAGACCTATTTTGTTATGTAGATTGATTAGCTTTATGTTGGTGTATAGTGTGCATAAGATGCTATTAACATCAATATGAGGTTCGAGCAAGATGAAAAAGGAACCGAGAGTAATACGTGGGGGAGGATATGTTGTAAGTGTTGATTAATTATAATAATAATGTTATGCCATGAAAATAGTGAAAAAATCTAAGAGAAATCAGACCGTGAAAAGGTATGGTTCAAGTAGAGTGACCCTTCACGAATCTCTGCCATTACAGAAGCTTAAGAAATACCGCACCCAAGAGAGTGCCTTAACAATTAAATTTTCATGGAATATCAGGCGGTATGAAAATCACTTGTGTTAAGAGTCCAAGGGAAAGAAATTTACCCACCTTACCCAGATCCATCCATCCGACCGAAATAAGGGACCCACGAAATTAATAGTGAGTGGAAATTGCCGCTCGTCACAAAATATAGAGTACGGCACGCAGAGGAGATGTAAATGGAGAATAGTGCATAGCAAAGAAAGGGGTAACCGAAGATATGGTATAAATATGAATCTGAGACAGGACTGTGGAGCCATACGCAAAAAATCGAGCCAATCAGGTCGGAGCCTGCGAAAGGAGACCGTAGATGATATCTGTTAGAATGTATCTGGCCCATCAAGTAGGGGATCAACTCGAGAGTGAGAGCGCTATGATGAAGATAACAGGAAAGAAGAGCAGAATGAGCGAATTCTTGATATGAAACATATAAGTGAAATAACGGAGCCAGGCTTTATGACTTGAGTCTTGATCTATGAAATGCGTCTCGGCTCTTGAGTCTTACCGAAACCGAAGAAGAGGACTAACAAAAGGATGACTTGCACTAACGATGTAAAATAGGTGAACGAGCAAATTCAGCCCGAAATATATATTACATGGTGACATGGGTAAGATCAGTTTTACGTTTTTTCTTGATTATATGTGAACTCTAAATATATTAGCGTAAATGGTAAGAACAGAGTTACTTCCCTTAGTGAATCTCTTGAGTGAGTTTTTACAAAAAAGCACCAACAAAACAAAGATAAGCAACCGTAACTTAACGTATTATACATGTCGATTATATGGTATACATAGGATGGTGGCCTTCTTTCTCTTGCTTTAGATTCGCATACCGAAGACGTGTGGAAGACACAATGATAAGAATGAAGACCCGATAGAGAGTGACAAAGTGGATTAGATGAGAAGTGTAAAGGAGATGGAAGACCACGAGTAGCGAGGAAGAGAGGAAAAAGTATCAGTGAATAAATGAATGGCCGGCTGCCCACCATGGGCACGGTTTGTACCCACTTGGGCAAAAACATCAACATAAACCGAATAGAACTTCTAACTGGAAACCATGCTCATAGCAAAAAGGATGAAGCGTAGGAAGAGTGGCGTTAGGGAAATTTTAAACCGAGAATGAAAGACTATCTCTGTGTGTTAGAAGTCAGTGGAATGTAATGCCAAGGTCAATGAACAAGAAAGTGCCCACACGTAATTGACGGTTCATAAAAGCTGACCAGATTTAAGAAGCACTTGGGGAGAATCACTGACGCAGTTCCCATAATGTGGTCAAAGAAGCCCACCTATCACAATGAAAAGGCGATAAGAAGTATATCAAGAGAACAAAGAAACACTGAAGAAGATCATTGGATACGGAAAATATAGGGTGGAGAATATATACATACAAAAAGAAGAAAAAACAGGTGTGAATTGAACAGGTGAAACGAAGTAGAAAAATATCTGTAAAAGCCAGATCTCTAAGACAGACAGAAAGAAGATGAGTGAGCTGTTGTAGGAGTGTTACCTTTTTGTAGATCACTAGTTGTTTTTTCTGATAGGCAGTTTCACCTGTAGCAGAAACACAAGCACTGTGTGAAGAACAAGCAACTGCCTGACGGGGTGTTTATATGAGTGTCTCGAGGAATGGGGTGTTTCCCTCGCATACTATCAAGGCAATGTGTTCGACAGCCACTGACCAGTCAAACCACAGGTAAGTCTAAAGGAGGGCTGATGGTAAGCAGATTTGGAAAACCCATTCTTGAAGGTAGATAGCTGCTTTACCAGCTTGCCGACCACCGAATATTCTTGGAAGTCAGTGAGATTGAGAGGTTTATGGGGTCGAATGTGAAGATTCGGATTCATTACAACTGGGCCTCCAACCGATATATTCAAGAAGATATCACAAAAATGACGGAAGATGGGCAAGCTCAACAAGAAAACAAATGAATGACTCGACAAGTAGAGTGCATGTGCGAACGTTGAGAATTAGAATGAAAAGTACAATCGAACCATGTCTGAGGCCAGTATAAAATTGCCAACGGAAAGATACTGTCGGATTGACGTGGTAAAACAAAACTAAACCGGTATCCAAAGCGTGCACGGGAGGAAGGCGAGCCCAAACCTACATGCGCGCCATCACACATAGAGGAGGCCTCTATCAGGCGAGATAGGTTATGACCCCGGCCTACCGAAAATACAAATAGTATGGATGAGTTAAAGTTTTGTAGGAGCACTAATGATAATAGAACGGAAGTGGAAGTTATATATACGGTGCACCCATGGTGCCCTATCAATTAATGGCGAGTCATGCCAGGTGGATTGGCAAGCGCCATTCGGTGATTGTGTCATGGAGAAAGATAGTGTTTTAATTTCGAACCCACCAAGAAGCAATTCAAAGCTGAGTCCATTGGAAAGAAACAAACGTGCCCCTTAAGGAAGCTGTCGGGTGATGAATATTTCTACGTAAGATGCTAGAGTGTTATTTTATGCTTAGAAGAACATAGCCGAAAAGAGACCAGAGAGCAAAATTCAAAATAGCCCACAGAGGAAGAGGCATCAGGCTTGGCTCCGCAAGGGCAAAAGAACTTGCCGACCTCTTATTATTTGTACAGAAATAGAATGATTTGGGACAGTGTGCCAACTGACTCTAAGGAAGTTATTGAAACAAAGATATCTCTGAGAGAAAAGCTCTGGTGAAAGGTTGTATCGGTTCAAACCATTTTGTGATAGCGTCCTAATGGTGATGCAATGCGAGAGATTGTTAAGCCATACAATTCGGAGATGTTCTTTGACTCCCTCAAGTATTGGCAGACAGAAAGAAAGGTAGATCGAAACCTGAAGAGGGCAGAAACAAAGTCCCAATAAATGTGACGAGCGAGACAACACCCGCGAGGAACCGAGACAGAAAATTCAGAGGAATTGTAAAACGCCCAAAATCTCGGAAGAAACCCAGTTGGAGGAAAGAGGACTGATTTATAACCATGCAGAGAGATAGTGATAATTGCGTTGTGACCCATGAGAGAATGAAAAGAGTTAGCCGGATCACCGACCAGGAGAGGCTACCATAGAATAAACTACCATCTTGCCGCGGTGAATGCGGACAAGAAATTAAACGCAAAGAGAAGAGTATTTCCCAAGAACCCCCCCCAGTAGCTCGGCCGTAAGACTAGAAGAAGTATACCTTGCCTCTTTCCCAAGACGTAAGGGTAAATGTGGGTGGAAATATTTGTGAAGTCATACTATAATAGACGTCGTTAATGATATATATGTGGCAGATAACGAGGTAAGTGCAATATATAAATTAACAGACTTTAATATAAACTAAAATAAATAGATAACTTATCATCTACTCAATAAAGATGTTAAATTGGTAAGACATTGAACAACAGTTTTTATACATTAAGTACACTAAATTATGCCGAAATGAATTCTGTATTAATATCCTGATTGTAATTTATCAAAAATCACTTGAGCAAACCTTTAGAATAGTTATTCATTATTTTATTCCTCTTAAGAATGCACAACGATATATTAATAGCATATGTACACCTCTCTTTATTCTTATTATTTAAAATACCATTGAATATATATATATTAAAAAACATAATAAAACATATTCTTTGTCAGTATGATTCCATTATCTTAAATTAAATTTCATTAAAATTCATATTATAAAATATATATTTCAAATACTCAACTAACTCTTCCACTCCCCAATCATAAGATTTAACTAGTATATAATAATCAGAACATCCAGGTATAGATTATAGCCTGATAGTTCAACTTAGAGCAAGTATCCAAATTCAGCCTTATGGAAACTCCTGCCCTCCGCTTATTTAATAAATTATAAAATACGATAAAATCGGAGAGGTTAATGATATGATTTTTTAAATATCTGATATTACGGGAATGTAGCGACTCTCAGAAGTATATCTCCCTAGAGTCAACCTAAGATATCCGGTATTAGGTTACAGTCGTCATGGTGCAAAAAAACGAATTCATATTTCTCGCTTATTAATTCTGAATTTATTACTCTTTCCCGACCTCCCTATAAATCACTTATTACTAAAATTATGCATTTATGTAGAACACACTCAGCAAAGAGTAAAATAATAAAAATACAGTATATGCATGGTTTTCATTGCTTGAATATGTAGTATAATTATATATAAGTAATATATATTAATATATATATATATATATATATTATAATATTATATATTATAATATAATTATATATATATTAATATATAATATTAATATATATATATATAAATAATTATAATATATATATATATATGTAATAATATATATATAATATATTATATATATAATATAATTAATTATTTATAATAATATTAATATAATATAATATATATATATATTATATTATAAATATATATATTATATATATATATAATATATATATTAATCCCTATATATATATATAGTTATATATTATATTAATATTATATTTATAATATAATATATATACATATATATTAATATTATATATATATTAATTATATATATATTATATATATAAAATATATATTATATATATAATTATAATATAATATATTAATATATATATATATTATATATTAATAATATATATTAATATAATTAATATCAGGGTAATATTCTATTATATTTACTTATTATTCTTAAATATGCTACTAAATATAAGTTTTCATCCTTTATAAATTCACTAGCCGTCACCCTGGGATAATTTTTCCCCTACCCTCAATAGCCTTGGATATGTCTTTAGTCTCAATACCTAAACTTCCTTTCCGGATTAATACTACATAATCATTAAATAGTTCTTCTTGTTCTCCTAAACTGAACCACTTCCAGATAACGATATATATTTATATAAATATATTAATATATATATATTAGATATATATATATATATATAATATTATAATATAGATATATTATATATATATAAATTAGATAATATAAAATAATAAATAATAAATAAAAATAATAAATAAATATATAAAAGCATATAAAATAATAACATAGAATATATAAAATAACATTAAATAACAAAGTATATATAATATTGGAAAGAGAAATTAAATTTAAATTCAGATTTATAATATAATATAATCCTCCAGATTAGCGACGCTATATCATAGTTTAATAATTAAATACGTAATAGCTACACTATAATGAATGAATTCATTTTTGGAATCAGAGGCATAAATTAATTTTCAGTATTTAGGTGATAAAAGTACAAATAAATTTTTAAAACTTAACATAAAATAAAAAAAAAAAATAAATAACAAAGTTTTAGGGATGTACTATGTTTTTTATTATTTATACTAAACGGCAGAAATTGAATGTTGTTAAATACAGAATTTAAAATGTATGTAGCAAACATAGGATTTTAGTTAATAATATAATCATTCTTAATACAATTTATGTCACTGAGACATTCTAAACATAATATTAGACGTATAAGTATTTTAACGGTTTATTTAATCACTCATAACATATAATATATATTATATAATATATAATAAATTTATATATATATATAAATATATATATATTAATTAATATAATATTATATAATATATAATATAATATATAATATATAATTATATATATATATTAATATATATAATTAATTAAATATATATATATATATATATTATATATAATACAATATAAAATTATTTATCGATCTCCCGTTCCTAGTTGCCTGCGGACCCTCTCGATACTATATATATATATAATTATATATATAATAATATATATATATAATATTTATAATTATATATATATATATAATATAATTATATATAATTATATAAATATATTATATTATATATATAATATATTAATATATATTATAAATAATATTATTTAATACTATATATATATATATATAATATAATATATATATATATATATATAATATATATATATATTATATTATTATAATATATATATATATAATATTATTTAAAAATATTATATAATAATATATTAATATAATATATATAATATATATTATTACTATATATATATATTAATATATATATAATATATTATTATATATATTATATATATTATATTATATATTATTTAAATATATATATAATTAATATATTTATAATATATATATATTATAAATATATATATATTTAAACTAATATATATATATAAATATATATATATATATATAAATATATATTATATAAAATATTAATATATTAATATATATATATATATATATATAATTATATATATAATATTAAATAAAATTATATAATTAAATATATGTAATATATATATATATATATATATAATATATATTATATTAATATATATAATATATATTATAATTAATATATATATATAATAATTATAATATTATAAGTGGTTATATATATATATATATATAATATAATATATATATATATATTATAATATATATATAAATTAATCATATTATATGATGAAGATAGAATAAGAATAATGGGTTTAGAGAGAGGCTTATTAATAATTTATATAAATATAAGCAGACGTATATGTTAACAGAGATAAAAATATATAAGTGGTATGAAATGGGAAAAAGGGATCTTATTATATATATATAATACCAATCTACATATACAACTCTATAAATCCCCCATATCTTCAATAGTGTACTTTCCGTATCACTTCTTACCATAGTGATATTTTAAAGTACATTATTAAAAATTTTTAAAGTGTTTGCTAGTTTAGATTATTGCGTTATCGTGTATTGTTTGAGATTCATTCCCCGGATATGATGTGAATCTGGCCTCTGTTAAGTGTTATTCATTGCTGTTGATGGATGTGGCTTACACGGGATGTTTTCGGACGACATATAAATTAGGTAGGAAACGTATAGAATATAAAGTGAATTAAATTTATTATTAATAATGCGCCGCAAAAAGAATCGTGCGTTTTCCACATATTATTGAAAAATTTTAACCATCATTATTATACAGAAATACAATAAATTACACTGTTTTTTCTTTACGTGTAACAATTCAATAAATTATAGTGCCATACCTACAATACAAACTATATTTTAAACGGATAAATTAAACGATAGCTCCGGTGAATCATTTCAAAAAATGGGATTCCTCGTTTCCAATTACAAAGATACAAAATAGAACCTATATGGAGATATCTAACAAACTATATATGGTGTAATATAAGTTCATAGAGGAAAAAGGTGGAGCTATGGTAGAACAAGCTGACGACTTGGACGACTTGTATATCCTTGGGGAATCCTGGTGCACTAATCCAGGGAGAAAATCTATAAATTTCTAAAGTTTAACTAAACAATATGATTTTACATTAAGAGATAATTTAGAGAAGTAATCGAAATCTGCATGGAGATATAGCAGAATCGACCGTTTTAACCACTGCCATCCTATATATGATAAAAAAAGAGACAAACCTAGATATGTTGTACTGTACCCCCTTAACCTTAAATAACTTATTGTCTTATCCGATAATCAAGCTATTATAAAATTTCGTATGGATTCCCTTTATTAGTCTAGTCATTACAATTATTTATAGGAGCTCTGAAAACCAATAATCGTCATATCCCAGCCAAGTTCAGATTGAGGACCTCTGTATGTAAAAAACTATCTGCGTACAACTTCGCTATATTTCAACTGGGTAAAACTTCTTATCACTTCACATATGTTGAGATTCCTGTTCCATTCATAAATCAACCGATTAGAGTATATAGAATATTTTGCTGTCTATGCATTAGAAAATAATAAAGTTGATCACCGCTAAAACCGCGCAAACCACTGATCAACCTAGACACTCTGTATACCTATCTTAGCTTCCTATAACAAGACGTATTACAAATCGCTTAAAAAATACCGAGGATCAGGCTTTCCGGGTGTCAATTAGTATTAATGGCTCGCACTTTCGTTTCTTTGAACTGTTCGCAATAAACTGACCAGATAATAAATAAATAAATTATAAAATATTTCATGTGAAAAAAATAAAGCAATTCCGAAATAATTTCGAATAAAAATCTTTCAATTCTTAATTATATTACTCAATTGTTTCCTTATATCCTCTTTGTATTACTAATGTTAACTATCAAATGTTATATTTTATCCTTCCTTCTTTTTGAAAATAAGTATTAATGTACATACAGCTTATATTTATTAAAGAAATAACTAATATCACATGATTCCCCTAAATATGCAAGATAATAGTCATTAGTATAGGTGTAATTCGGAATTGGTATAAATTTCGTATATACTAAAATGAGGTATCTTTATTAAATTTTATAAGGATAGTTAGCCAAGAACTCTATTCTCCAATTTTATTTTTTCGTTAAAGATAATTTTATACCGTTTAACTAGTAATGAATCTTTGTTCCCGTAATAACTGTCCTACTTTAAATATTAATTATTTTGATTATTCTAAAGTGGCACCCAAATATATAAACTTATCGGAGTCTAAAGCTGCAAGATCGTTACCTCATCTTCAAACACATTATTATTAGTTCTGCACGTCTTCACCCTGACGTGTATCACAAAAATAATTAATATAAGTATAGTTTCCCCGGACTATTACCGTGGACATTGTATACAAGCCAACAATATTTATACTAAATGGATACTGAACTAAATAAATTAAAAAAAAAAATCATAGAAATAATTATAAATATCTATCGTAAGTATTTTGGTAATTTCATATATACCTATAATATTAACTACATTAATGGTATTAAACGTATATTAATATAGGGTTACTTATATATATATTATGGTTACTTACTAGAAACGGAAAAATAAATCTCTTTATATTTAAATACTATAATATTGATACTAAACTCGGACCCCATTAATTACTTTCATATATTAATTATACTGGATGGCAACAAAAGAAAAACTAGTCCAAGACTATACTTTACTCAAACAACCTTGAAACAGTTTATAGTTTGTTTGCTTGCAGTTGTCCGCGCCTTTCAGAACTTGTGAGCGAGAACCTTATACTATATAGCTCTATTGCATTTACTATTCATTGTCTCATATTTTATAGTTTCAATTTCAAAATAAATGAACAACATTTTAAAATCAAAACTTTTGTCAATAATGGAGAAGTATGAACTGTCCCCCCATTAATATACAATGTTTTATGACTAGTCTATTTGATATAGTTGATTCACATATAAACATACCTAATCAGAAAGTATCATTGAAATAATTCATAAAAACGTATATCATTTCTCAATAATGACCCATTCATCAATACAGATCATTTACCTCAAATTAAATAATGTTAAACATTATAATTCTTAAAAAAATAATTATAATATACTGGTAGTGAGTTTATATCTAAATAAAAATTGCGTAACTATTTATATTTCATTTATAATATACATATATATATAAATAAATAATTTAATTATTTACTGATCCTCACAAAAAATTTTATATAACATTTTACATTTATATTATATAGGGCAATTATATAGGTACTCATACCTATTTGGTGCCCATCATTTTCATATGCCTAATCTAATATAGTATCATATCTAATGATAATTTAATATATATCTTTCCATAATACTAGGTTATATCTCCATATCATGCCTTATTTTTTAAACCCTATTATATTGTTATCAGTCAAAGGTATTATAACTAGATAACCCTCAGATTTGCATTATTTATATATAGTATATACCATATCAAGATCTAACTACTACTAATATTCATTACCATAATCCATAAATTATTAAATATAGTATACTTATTTATATTTAACTGTAACAAATAATAATCTCGAATAAATATGATATACGATATCACCCAAAATTATAATAACCAAGCAGGAAACCCCTTCGATGATTTTACCAACTTCCATCTAACTAAAGTATAACCTATCTTATAGTAAATATATCACTTACAGAAAATTTTTTTTTTTATATTATAATCTATATTCAATAGGGCACATCAATTCGAAAGCTAATCAAAATGCAGAAAATTATTTAGGTGTCGCTAAATTGAATCTAGTTTGACCCTGATTATTATTCCTTAAAATTACTCTTGACTAAAGGTATACAGGTTTCTAATTGAACATTTTTTACTTAAACATCCTTCTCCTGTTTAAATACTTTATAAATCCGCCAATACCTCTTAAGTTTATTATAATATCACCTCCCATTATAACGTTTATCTCCTATAATCCATTTTAGGATTAGTAACATATTTCATTATATATACAATATTAAGATAGAACATATATACTAAAAATTATTTACCCTAACTTCGGTCATTTTGATTTAATTTACTTAATACGGAATAAAAGAATATATTATAATTTTTATAAATTCCATTACGACTCACATTGTAAAATGGTTATTGCTTTATAAGTAAGAAAACAAACCCCTTATTTTAGTTTTGTTTATTTAAGTGATATTTACATGAGAGAACAATAAATACACATACCATATTAAATAATTAAAATATTGATTATAGTAACACGTAAGATAATAAATTAGATATATAATATATATTAATATATATATTATATATATATAATATATATAATTAATATATATATAATATATATATATAATCTAAATTTAATATAATATATAGATTTATATTAATATAATATTAAATATATATATATATATAATTTATAATATAGTTATATATTATTAATATAATAGATATATTATAATATAATATATATAATATATAATATATATATATATATTAATATATTAAATATATATATAATTAATATAATATTATAATTAATAATATATATAATATCTATATCAATATTTTTTTTACGATAATCCTTTGACAATATTTAACAAATTTATTAATATATTGCAATGTCAAAGGTACTATTATTATTATTAATGTATTTTCCTTCATAGGAAATATATATATTTCTAATATATTATATAATTATTAATTATATATATAT
>JABUQX010020256.1:35000-66279 GCA_015478945.1 Trachelipus rathkii
TCTCTACTTCTAATTATCATTATATACCGCCCTACATTTATTATAGAATATAATTATATTTTATATATTTATTAAGAAGTAAATATAATATAATACTACAGTAAGATTTATATATAATGAGTGGTCCGATAATATAGTATACCTTCCACTTATTAAAATGAAATAATAGTTTACAAATAATTATTTCTATTTTTAAAAAGTATTAAAATGATTTTTAAAAATAATGTAAGTTATTTACTTAAAATTTATATATTATTTTGTGACCAATAATTGTACTAAATAAATATTAGTTAGAATAGATGAATAAGAAGTGTAAGAGAGTTAGCTTTGTAAACCGCCCAAGCAGACAGAAATGGAGCTGGAGATCGAAAAAAAAATTTTTGCAAAGGTAGCCTCATGATACATAAATATACAAGTTTTTCGGTTCGAAATGAATATTTTTTCTGAGACCTAACCTATAGACCACCTAACCTAACCTCATATTTCCCACCCGTAGATAGCAAGGTAATTAAACAATAAAATATGAATTTCGACTGCACCAACACCAGTTTTTTGTCCGCAGTATGTATCATAGAATTCTGTGTAGCAAATACCATTACATTCTTTCCCACTACTCGTTTCCATATGGTGTCGGAAGTAGTCTTTATCCCATAACATATATTATTATTATAGGCGTGTTAGGTATATACATATAATATTTATATATTTATAGTTATTGATAAATTTTTAATAGATCAATTCAACAGTTATAAAAGTAATATACTTATATATAGAGTGACACGATGATAGATATTAGAAAACTGGTAAAGGTATATATTTATATGTATATACATATATAAATATAGAGAGTTATAATCAATGATTAGAGTATATATATGTATAATAGTACGTTATACCAGTCAAATGGGAGAAAACTGGTTTCGGTGGGTAAAACTGGTAAGTTAAGAAAATGTGCTATATTTTCATAATGACAACCGTTATAAAATTGGGCGAGAAGTTTTCTCTTTGGTCGATAAAAAAGTTCATGATATTTGCATAATTATTTCAAAATTAAATCGTCATATGAGATTGTTTAAGAACTATAGTTCAAAAAAATGTTCGCACCCTCCATTATAAAAAAATATATTTTTTTGAGAAAAAAATTTTGCAAAAAAAAAGTTAAGGGTTTTTCGCCTCTAAACTTCCTTTATTAGGACAGGAGAGCGATCATTTTTCGCATAACACAATAGCGCAAAAAAAGCTGATGAAATTAGTTAGCTCTTCTCGAAAGATATTAGATCTCGAGCTATATTAGTGATATGTATACTTATTATTAAGTTTAATTCAATGTGGTTTCGGACTTACGTAAGAGGGTTAACAAACTAAGGTTATAGGAAAGGGACGTAACTACTGGTTTATGGCATGTGCTACAAAAACTGGTTAACCCTCGGGAAGGTAGAAACTTGGTTTAACTAATATTTTCATTTTAAAAATAATTTTTTTATTTCTTAGAAGAAACTTTTAATAGATAGATTTTCCTTATAAATCGTTTCCATAAATCTCGAGTATTCCTGATTGTTAAAGTGATAGATTTTTGTAAAAATTTTCTTGCCAATAGAGAATTTAAGAGAATTAGAGATTATAACATTTGGAAATGGGTTTCCCTTTTATAGCACAAGTTGAACAACCCCAACCTTTCAGCACGAAGGAGAGGTTGAAATTAATAGGGAGTTTCAGAGGAGGACTGTAAAATAAATAGGCCAAAGCTTATACCATTAAATGAGTACATTAATTGCCAAAATATTCTCGAAACTATACGGATAGGACTTACAGAAAAACCAATTACATTATTTGGAATCACGTATATAAAGCTTATATACTGGCTATGTCAATACAATACCAATAACAGTGTAATGAATTTTTTTATTTATCGTATATCATACTAGTATTATATAAAATTATATTATATTATATTATTAATCTAATATATATATATATTATAGTATATAATAAATATATAATATACGTAATAAAATATGATAGTTATAATATTATTAATAAAGTAGATATAATTTTAACTAAGCAATCTTCTCAATCGAATAAGATCGTTAGATGACGCGAATTCCTTAATATGTAATTAGTTTCTTCCTTTGTAAGTTCGTCGGCGTTCCGGAGAGACAATCGGCGGTAACAGTAATCATAAAGTTTCTACCAACAAAGGGTGATGTCCCAGCTACGATGCTAGTGAAAAGAATTTGAAAACGTTGACATGTTTTTTTCTACCTCTCAAAAACTTTTTATTCTTTCTATTAACAATTTAAATATACTTGGGATTAAATGTAAGCACATTATGTTGAATTTAATTAAATTAAAGGTTATACGGTAAATGCACCACAACAATAACAGACACTAAAAATTAAATCTTACATAGATAAACCCGACGCACCTTATCCAGTATTTACCCCCACCAGAAGTAAGAAATTTATGCAACATAGGCTACATATTTTCAAAAGAATTACTAAAGATATATTATTTTTCGACATATTAATCACATCTTTATTTTTATAGCACAATTATAAAGGGACGTTTCAATCTCGTCCTAACATAAAAACTTGTCAAAATTTCATAAACTTGAAATTTTGATCTTATATCGAAAGGCTTTCTAGGTAAAGGCAGAGAAATCAGATATTGACACTATAATTTGACTGTAAAATATAATAGATAGTATAGTATATATATAGACGATATATATTATATATATATATATTATTATTATATATACAAAGTAGCTATACTATATATATATAGAGTATAAATTATGTAAGTTATATTATACTATAATATATATTTATTTATATTTAATTATATATATATATAGAATATATATATATAATGAGTAAATAATTATTATTATATATATAATATTATAGGTAAGGTTTTATGTCTGAATTTTATTACTCACCTTATATACTAGTATATATAATATATATATATATTTCTTTACTTATTAGTAATATATATATATTATATTATAAGAGTATTAATAGTCAATAAATATGATTTTAGAAATAAAAAAAAAAGGCATCACAAGACGAATTAGAGCCAATGAGATTGGAGAAGAGAGAGAGAGAGAGGAGAGAGAGAGAGATATAGAAGAGAAAAAAATTGTAGAGTAGAGTAGAGTATAATAGATATAATTATAGTTATAGAGATAATAGCTGATTTTTTTTTAAACAATACAGTATATTTAACATTTACTGAAGAAATATAGATATATAAAAAAAGTTTGACAGATAGATAGAGAGAGGCGTATATATAGAGAATAGAAGAGAGTAGAGGATTGTGAGAGAGAGAGAGAGTATAGTAATATAACATAATAGAAATAGAGAGAGAGAGAGATGGAATGAGAGAGAGAGAGATAGATATATAGAATATATTTAATGATATATAATGTAATATAGATAGTATTAGTAGAAGAGAAGATGGAGAGTAAGAAGATAGTATATATAATATAAAGAGAGAGATGAATGATCATATAGAGATATAGAGATCTAGATAGAGATGAGATATATATAGAATATAGTATAATATATCCTTTACTTTATAGTAATAGTGAGAGAGATATATAATGTATATATAGTAATATATAGAGATAGTAATAATATATAATAGAGCTTAATATATATATAAGTAATAATAGTATAATATATAGAATAGATAACTATTATAGATAGTTATATAGTAGATTATCAACTGCCTCACCAAAGTATTCAAATATGATAAGATATATATATAATATATATAGTATAACGTATATTATATATCCGTTTAAGAATGAGTAGATAGATAGTATATATATCATATATATATAAACGATATACTATATATATTAATATATATATAATTATAGTATAATAGTAATATATATATATATATAATATATATATATAAGTATATATATTATATATAGGCCTATATATATATATAGATATTATTATATATATATAAATATAATAGATATTATAATATATATATATAATATATATATAGTAATAATATATATATATAGATATAATTAGAATTAATGTATTTGGAGTTGGTCATAGATAAGAATAGATTTTTGATTTAGCTAAGCCGTTTTTCTATAATATTATAAGAGTACGCAGTTTATTTTCTTTATAATTCTAGAAGAGATTATTAGTAATATTTTTGCTTATTATTGTTTTATTAAATATTTGTTGTATAGAAATATGATATTCTAATTATGTATAGTATTATAAACAATAACCGATTATAACATAGTGATTTATAAATAATTTATACTCTAAAAAGTTCACAGATAGTGATATACCGGCAATTGCTGGGCACGGACTTATCCTATTTTAATGTTAAAAGGCGGATGTTAAGAAAGTAGCGGAGCTTTTCTTTCCTGTTTTCTTTCAATTTTGCATAATCTATATATATTTATTATGAGATACATTTATTGGACCAACTTTCGCAAAAAAAAAAGTAAGAGAATATTATCGTAACTTATGAAATTTGGAAACTAGATCGTATGTCTAAATTCAACTCGTGCTGAATGGCAACGAGTACAGCGATTAGCAGGAGTCGACTCTGATATAATAAGAGATAATATATATATAGAATAATATTTATAAGTAAATATTATATATAGATATATTATATATATGATAATATTATATTATATAATATATAGATATATATATAATTATAGGATATATAGTATAGTATATATATATATAGTCAGGTATAAATCCAGTTTTAAAAAAATCAAATATCTCAAAAACTACAATAGTACAGGGAAAAGAAGTTGGAATCCTGGTAAAATTTATTGCGGAAACTGTAAAAAAAAAAAAAAAAAAAAAAAAAATAAAGAAAAAGAAAATGTCAAAAACTACAATAGACTAGACGAGCGAAAAGAAATACATTTTTGGAATGTTGGTGAAATTTTAGTTAGGAAAATGTAAAAAAATAAATAAAATAGAAATAAATAAATATTGCTATTTTTTTTAGGAGCAGGAGACATAGTATAATATAATAATATATATAGAACTATAGATATATATTGTTGATCTATAAGTATAATCAGATGAGTAGATAATATAGATAATATAGATATATATCATATATAAGTAAAGAATATTGTAATATATATATATTATAGGAGTATCTATTATATAGTCCTATATATTATATATAATATATATATAGATAAGTATATATATATAGAGTATCATGTAAGGGGTTGGGCAAATCGCACCTTAGCGCGTGCGGTGCGGCGCGGATGACGAGCTATAACTGTCGTGGCGGTGGCGGTGCAGTGATTTTTGAAGTTACTGGTGCGAGGTAGCGTGGTGCGAAGCTTTTTTTGGTGCGGTGCGTGCGCGGTGCGAAGCTTTGGTGCGGTGGCGGTGCGCGGGTGCTGAGACCTTGCAATTTTCAAATTTTAGAAAATGGTATATATATTATATGTTTTTGTGGTTGATGGTATATAGATAGGTTATGATAGTATATAGTATATGGATAGTATAAGTAGTGTAGTATAATGTATATATGTGATATATTAATATAACTGTGGTGGCTGTGAAGTATTATATATTTGCGTTATATAGTATATATATATAATAGTATAGTATAATATATATTAATATATTCTATACTTATGACTAGTATAGTATACTATAGTATAGTATATGAATCTACTAGATAGTATGTATACTATAATATTCTAGAGTTTTATATACTAACTCAAAGACCGCGAGTCGTCATTTCAATATAACTCAATGGCAGAGTCTCTGAGATGCTGAGTCTTCATCTCCGAACTTTGAAATTAAATCACTAACGTCAGTCGGATTCAGTTGTATAGAAATCGCAGTGGCTGGAAGTTATTAAGAATATTGAGTGTGCTCATTGTGCTGTAAATATTTCAAATTTTAAGCTGTATTCCAGCACAGAAAATTATTGTTTAATTATATGTTGAATTACAGTATCTTTTTTGTCAAAAAACTAACATATCTGTGTGATATTTAATTATTTCACTTTTTAAGAAAAGAAGAACAACGTTGATTAAAATATGAGGCCTATCAAAATATCAAACGTATAGGTAAAAATAAATGCCGTCTTCAGTGCCATCAGAGATTGGACGAAGTACCATCCACTATGGAAGTACCTTCAACCTCATGGAGTGGGAAGTCTGTTCAGGAAACATCACAAAATACTTTGCAGCCAGAACATTACAAATGGGAAACTTTTGTCGACTGCTATGAGAAAACTGGGAAATCAGATAAAAGAAAATGCCGTTTGTGTTTTTCTAAAATCAATAAAAGCCTTTCAATTTAAGAAGGCATTTGAGACGAAATCATATACCAACTTTAAATAACGATTAGAAAAGAAAATTAAAAATGAAAAATAAACGTTCTAGTTGGGATCTTATTTTAAAACCAATTCTGATTCAAAAGTGAAAAAAACAGAGATGAATTCCAGAAGGAAAAAATTAATTGATCAAGCTATTGTAGAATGGGTGGCCGCTGATCTGATGTCATTTCGATCGGTAAAATCTCCTGCTTTTTTGTAAGTATTTAGTTATTGAATTATTGTTTTTTTTGAGTAAAATATAAAATCTATGTTCTTAAAAGACTGTCACTTATAATATATATGTAATATATATATATTTTATATATATACATATATATGATAATATTATATATAGAGTATATAATATATATATATATTATAGTATAATAGTATAATATATAAATATATATATTTAATATTAATATATTATACTGTATTATAATGAACAAACTTACTTAACGCCCACGCGGAACGGGACGTCAGATTCAAAAAAAATTTCAGAACAGTAGATCCCTATATCGTAAATAGATGTTCTAGCGCGAAAGTGGAATTGTTTTTTTTTAGGATTAGGTTAGCTTCAGCTAGGTTAGGTTAGGGTTAGCTAGAGGTTAGTTTAGGTTAGCTTAGTTCACGAAAACATTTCGGAAATTATTTTATGTATTATAATTAATTCAAAAATGTGAAGTGAAATTTTAATTTTTTTTAACATAATCATAAGAAAACGTTATCGGAAATTTTTTTGCAATAATTGAAGAAATTTATTTTAAAACAGTAACGAGAAGTTCGTAAACACTAATAATAATGATAACATTATTAATTATTTAACCCCAAATTACATTTATTCGAGAGCAACTTCTTCCTTTTTATTACAAGGTTTGATGTTGATATTAAGAACATTTACATAATTTTCAGTATTAACGCTGTTGGCTGTTAAGTAAGTTTTACCATATAAATATAAGTATATATCACAGCACTATATTATATATATATATATAAATTTATATATATATATTATATATAACTAGTATTATATATATATCAGTATAATATTATCTATATCTATATACTATATATATATATCAGTTATAGTATAATAGTAATAGTATTATTATATATATATATATAGTATTATATATGACCAAAGTTAGTAACGGGTGGACGACGGAACGGACTTCGAATGTAAAAAAAAAAAGTTTAACATATGGGACATATAAAGATGTTCAGTGGGTGAAACGAGGAAAAAAAATTTAATTTTTTATTTCAGGGTAGTTTAGGTCGCATTTAAATAAAAAGTTCTACAGGTTAGCATTGCTAGGTTAGGTTAGGTTAAGGAGTTCGTCTTCCTGTGAAGTTTTTTAAATTCTGACGTTCCTAACCTGAGATATATAAAAAAAACAAAAAAAAATCCATTTCACCCCTAGAACATCTTTTTATGTACCATCGAGAGATGCACTCTGTGAAACGATTTTTTGAAATCCGAGCGTCCCGTTCCGGTATGTCCCCCAGTTACTATATCTTGTCCATATATATATACTATTATATAGTTTATACTTATAGTATATATATAATTATATATATATTAGGGAGATAAGTGTATAGATATATAAAGATGCAATTTCATTACAAGAGATAGTAGCTATTAAAGTAATATGAATAAGTATATATATATAATATTATATATATATATATATATATATATTATAATTAGGAAACTCTTAAAATATTCCCGATCCTGAATATCAAGCCCCGACACGAAGAGCAATTGCAGCGAATCATATAAATTGTTTTTACTCAAAAATTAGACAAGAAAATTCAAAGTTATGGTTCAGCCCAGTCCGAAAATGGCTAAGGTTTAATGCACTTTAATGTATAACAGTTCGATTTATTGGCACAGACTGCAGCCAAAATCAAAGATCAGTTTTTAGCCGCTGAACTTTCACAGCTGCATATTGATGAAAACTGGTGGAAATTTGAGCGTGTTTTTTGTGTAGATTCGGAGTTATTTCCAAATGTGATGAATCTCAACCGGTTGATAAAAATAAGTGCTGTCAATAGTCGAAGTGTCTCATATACAGACTTACACAATTTAGATCTGGCCATGTCCTTTGCGGTGTACTTATAATGGCAAGCAGATATGTTATTAAAGGCTGTCAGATACACTTGAATATAAAATAGATTACCTTTGCATTGCCCATACTATCAGGGTCAACCTTTGTTTGATCCCGTTATTTCCAAAACGGCTACAAATTCAAGCATTTACACTCAGAACATTGAATGAATAAAGTTTTCCGGAAAATAAATTGGGGGCAACCACGTAAAACAAAATTTTCCCCCCCCCCAAAAAAAAATAAAAAAAATTTCCCCAAAATTTTTTTATGGGGGAAAAAAAAAAATTTGAAGGGGGAAACCCTTTTACTTTTTATTTTTTATACATTAAGCATCGTATAATCAGGATAATAAATACTTACCATATCCAAACAAATATTACGAAAAGTAAAAACAAGATGGAATAAGTCATTCCGTGATAGACGAAGCGTCAAGTACAGCAAGGAGCAGTTTAGAAATTGCAAAGAGCGCCTTTGAAGTTAAAACTACCATCCCTGGCTATAAAACCAAATGAGAGAGAAATGGTTATTTTAGAAAGATTGTGCAAGAAATTCTGAGACCTTTCAAAGAAGCGATCGCCCAGTCTTTGTGTGGAAGTAAGATTCGCTAGACATCTTCGTAATTGTTCCAACTGGAGTTGAGCTATACCAGGCTCTCCAGTTATCGCAATAGGACGATTTGCCATTAAGAGAAACGAAAAGTCTAAAGAACAAATCCAAAATGAAGTAAATCAAAGACTAATATCCCCTACGTTCCAAACCCAATTTGTCTTATGTCAACATACTTGGACCCAAAATTTAGGAAAATAAGTATTTTGCTGAGTTCTGACTTGGGAAATTATTAAATGGTAAATGAGGAATACATGATTTTAAAGGAAAAAATTATAAAATCGACGAACACGGACGTACGTTACTGTAGAATCACAACTACGAAAGCGAGATCTAAGAGACCATTTTCTTCGAAAACTTTGAGCCGTGATTTAAATATTTCAAAGACATGCGTATATCAAATGTTAAACAATTTACTTACAAAGTGAGCGATGTGGCTGCGATAGTAGTTAATCATGACCGTAAATTCATGCTCTATATAATGCGATCCAGTTCGAACTTTACAAGAAGAATGTTTCAAAGGACAAGACTATAAGAACAGATTGATTTCCGACATTTAACTTTTTTGGAAGAGGGATAACAGTAGTGGAGGCTTTGTTCCCATACTTAGTAAAGTATGCTAAAGTTGTTTCTTGTATCCCAAGACATCGGTTGAAAAAGTAGAAAGACTATTCTCAAAAGCCGCAGCGATCTAATAACCGATCGAAGAAGAAGACTTAAGTGATTAGAAAGTGTTGAAAAATTAAATTGATTTATAAAAAGTAAGGAAACTCTAAAAGATTCTCTAATAAACTGTAATTGCGTTTAAAATTACTTCAAGTATAGATATATAAAGATATATATATATATATTATAAGTAATATATATATATAATATAGGTATACTATATATATAGTAATGAATATATAATTATAATATATATATATAAGAGTATAATATATATATATATATATAAGATATTAATATATTAGTTATGTCTGACATAACATTATATTGATATATAAATTATATAGTATAAATAAAATAAAAATATATATATATATATATAATATAATTATGGTAAAATTGGTCCGAGTTTAGTATCTAATTCTCTACAGAATATTATATATATACTATATATAATATATTATAATAAATATAATATATAATATATATATATATAGTATAATAATATATTATATATATATATTATATATATATATATGGTAAAATTGCAGTTTAGGATATAACAAATCTACAGAGGATCTATATAGAAATGTTATAGGTATAGTTATAAATAATTAATATTATAGAAGTAATAATATATATATGATAGTAAAATATAATTATATATATATATATATATATATATATATATAATATATATATATATATAAAATTGCTGTTATACCAAAAATTATTTAATCCCACATGATTATTGTATTATATGATATATTATATATATATATATATATATATATATATTATAATATATATATATTAGTAATATATATATATATATATATATATATAATATATATTATATATTATATCGTACATTATTATATATCTTTATATATACGGTATTATATACATTGGGATAAATTATATGATTATTGTACGACGGACTACTAAGTCAAGAACAGTTGATAAAAGATTCGAATTCCTTTGTTATTTTCTCTTACAATTCCTTAACCATATCTACAGTTTGTACAGCACAGTGGCCTATAGTAAGAGTGCGTAGCGGTCCGGTGCGTGGTGCCGCAACTGCTGGTAGCGGTGCGGTGCTCCAACTATGCGAACGCGGTTGCGGTGCGGTGCTCGGCTGCGCCGCAAGTTCACAAATCTTCGTGGTAGCGGTGCGGTGCTGGTGTTGCTACAAGCTAGGATGCACGGGGTGCGGTGCCGGTGCCCAAAATACCGGTGCTCTGCCAAACACCTAATATATATATATATAAATATAATAACTATATTATACTATTATATATATATATAGATGTACTAAATTTTTGTAAAGGGTAGTTAACTCACGGCCAAATAGTAGGAGGATTAGAGCCAACGGAGAACACATGGGGGAGTTTTTTCCATACACCGTAGGGAGGCGGCGAAAAACCCTCGCGACCTAGGCCAAATACCAAGAGCGGGGGTTCCGGATACCCTTCCCGGAGGGGGGGGAGGAATTAGTCCTACCCCGTCGTTCCCTCGGAAGGCCGAAGACCCCGACTCCTGCCTATCGGTGCGGTATAGCCCTTGGGGTATTCTTTAGTTAAAAAAAAAAGCAAATTTAATAGATAATGTCTATTTACTTTTACGAGTGAATGTCCAATAACATAAGGTCTCTAAAATAGGGCTCTCTACATCATATTACATCTAATTTATTAACATTAATTTTTTTTAGCTTTTTAATTTTTTGTTACATTTCCAATCTCAAAGTGTTAGATACCAGGATTCCAAAATGTTATTCCTTTTTGCTGTAGCTGCAAGAGGTTTTTTGAGCGATACCATTTTTTTTTTTTTTTTTTTTTTTTTTTTTTTTTTTCACATTTTTGCCGCACTAAAATAGACACCACGCAATCCCAGCAAGAGTAGTATTTCGCTTGCCACGGTAGCTGTCTGTCGAGTTTTTTGAGAGATACGAATTGGGATATTTGTGTCTTATAAATCAGATATTTAAACCTATAACTATAATAAAATAATATAAAGAGGGTATATTATATATATATATATATATATATATTTATAAGTTATATTGATATATGTATATATTATATGTCTAATATATATATACTAATACTATATAAATATTGCTCTTATGAAATTAGTAGGTAAATATATAAAGTACGTATCCTAGATATATTAATACTATAGTATCACGAGGTCTCAGATGCTCCCGAAAGTCTATTTGCATAGCGTCAATTTATAATCTATAATAATTATATAATTACGTTTAAAAACATATATAATAATCGATAATAATAAATAATAATGAATAAATATATAATAATAATAATTGATAGCAATACAAGTAATAATAATAATAATATAGACAATAAAATAATAATAATAATATATTATTATTATCTTTTGCTGAGTTAGTTATTTATTATTATTATTAAACTATAATAATGATGAATAATCCTTTAATCGGGAAACGAAATGGTACTTATAATATGAACAATAATAATATTATTATTATAATTAATTATATAATTATAATTGAAATTATAATTATTATTATTATTATTTATTATTATGTATTATCTGCATTATTATTATTATTATTATTATTATTATTAATTATTTATTCACTCACAAGGATCACATTTTGGAGATGAGTGATAAATAATAAGATATAATAATAAATAATGAATAAAATAATAAAGTATAATAATAAATAAAAATTAATAATAAAAATATTTAATAATAATATAATTAATTATATGTAATTATTATTTAATTATTATATATAATATTATAATTTTATATTTATTGATTATGTTATCTTATACTTTTTTTCCATTCTTCTGCGTAAAGACCCCTGGCTCAAGTGCTGATATTTTTGTGGCAATTTGTTGTCCCTAATAGATCAGGATATTATATAACGTTTTGTTCTTTCTCATGGCATAAATATTATTATTATTATTATAGAATATTATTAAAATTTATTCGTGCAATTATTAATTTTCCCCTTCCCCCTCGCACCCCCCCCCCTCCCTTTTATTTTTTTTATTTCAATGTTAAATTAGCATATAACGATGAAAATAAAAGATTCATAAATTTTGGAAAAAATATCACGTTCCATTTTGTCGAGAGTCACGGAGTAACTAGGGAGTCGTGAATCGAGGAGTGCGGGAGAGTAAACGGGAGATCCGGGAGTCGCGATGTACGGGGTCGAGTCGGTATTGTTTCTTATATACTCTGAGGGTAAGTCGGATCGTTTGTTTTGTAAAATCGCTCTGGGAGTCGTGATGTCACGGTGAGTATTTACCGATCTATTTTTTTTCTCGCATCCTCCATCCCTGATATATTAATTATAAAAGACAACTTAACTTCAACGATGTCCAAATAATTGACTTGTCTGATTTGCAATAACTCTAATATAAAGATTCGGTGGGATCGATTCTTTCCTAAGAGGGATGTTCGGGTTACCATTCTTTGTATTAATTCTTGAAGAATTAATTAGGCAATTATTTTAAAACTTTCTGAATATTTATTTCCGTACTTGAAGGTATTTAAGATGTGGAAAGAAATGGAAGGACTTGGACTTCTTCCAATAGAATCATAGGAGGATATTGATGGAGATCTTTTAACGGATCTTTTCGATGAATATCGCGATGATGACCGCCTTCTCCTGGAGGATTTACTACGGCGTCGTTTAATGGTGGTGATGTGATTTATGTATCGGAGATCGGTGAACGACCCTGATCACGACTACGAATATGAACTTTTGCTGCTTTTATCTTTATTTATTACCTATTAATATAAAAAAAAATAAACCATATAAATTTCACCATTCATTTGAGGTTATATAATATATATATATTTATATAATGACTGATTGCCTTCTGATGAGAACTTACTACTACTGTATTAATAACTGATATAGTATATATAATTATACGTTTTATGAGAAGGTGAATTTTAGATCGCGTATCGAGACAGGGATCTGTCATACGTGACCTTAGTCACAGAGATCACGATATATACATTATGTGCTTGATTTTTCTTTATTATAGAGATATAGTTACAAAAAATAACAATAAACTAAGATAATTATTTGAATTATTTTCCTATATAAAAGTTATAATTTTAATATAATGAGGACTGCCTCTTATCCATGGAGAACTTACTACAATCGTATCGTTTATTAATGGAAAAAGGTGATTTTATGAGTCGGTGAATCGAAGATAGGGATCCTGTACGATGACCTTCGACGATATCATCGAAATATAACTTCTCTAGTTCACTTTTCTTTTTTACAACCTAATTTATTAAAAATTAATTAAAAAATAATACCCGCAAAGGAATTTGATCTTTACTACCACATCATATATTTAATTATTCATATATTATAGATGACCTCAGCCATTTGGATGAAGACTTACTACTGAAGTAACGTATATGGAAGATGGTGATTTTGATCGGAAATCGAGAATAGGGATCTGTCAAAAGTAAGATGGAAGTCTCTGAGACTTTTCTGTTCATCTGGAAAAGTCTGCTCCAAAATTTCAAGAAAGTGAACAAGCACAAGAAATTAACTTTACCAGTCAAACTATCATTAATTCTAATATAAATGATGAGCATGCCCTTCTGATAGTAGAACTTAACTACTAACGGTTCGTTATAATAGGTAAGGTTGATTTTTGATATGGTGGACGAGACAGGAACGGTAAAGTGAACCTTAGACAGATACTGATCGAATAACTTTTGCTCGCATTTTTCTTTTTGAGATTCTATTAATAATAATAAAAACAAAACCGTTAAAAATTTTTGATCACTGTTTCAACAAATTTATATTCTTATATAGCCTTAATAGCTAACTAATTTACGTTATATTGATTATTATATTATGTGCATTTATATGTCAATAGGCCACTACCGCCAGCATGAAATTACCTCCCATTTGGTTTATGTTGTGTGGGGCTCCTTATACACTCTAGTGCCTAGTGGTTCCCTTTCTCTCTAGGCGTTTCATATCCACACTTTCATCCTCCAAGACAAACGCCCTTACAGACAGCACCCTAATTCCATACCATATACGCATACTTATATTCACACCCCTCTTCTAGACAACATCTTACATACATTCTTATCCCTTATATCCGTGTGTGTGGGGGAGAAAGAATTGCCCTCAACGTATATTCTGCGTGCCGTAGAAAGCGACTAAAGGGACAGTGGTAATTGGGTTGGCTGCCCACTACCACTTATCTTTTGCTAGTAAGCGACCTTCTATCTATCGGCGAAAATGTATGAATCGTATGGGTACATGGAATGTCAGAGGAATAAATGTTGAGGAGAAGAGGAGAGCGGTGATGAATATATTTAGAAAGGGCAAATTTGATTTGCTCGCTGTGACTGAAACAGAGTATAAAAGAAAAAGTGAAAATGAGTGTGTGGTGTGAAATGTGTATGTGCTGGTGTGGAAAGGAATGAGAGGGGGAGAGAGGGAGTTGCAACTATGATGAGTGACCTGTGGTACAGAGGTATGATATATTTTGTTTGTGTGAGTACTAGAATTCTATTTGCTAAATTTAAGTTTGAAAAGGTCAGGTATGTGTGGTTTTGACAAATGGTCCATCTGAGGGTAATGTTGAAGAGTGCGATTTTCTGGGATAATCTGAATAATGTTTTGGATGGGGGTGGTAGGAGCTTCAGATTGATTGGTTGTTGGGAGACGTATAATTCTTGAAAGCGGGGTGATTCAAAAAATGGTATGTAATTAAACAGGTGTTTTTGCCGTGGTGGTTCGGGAGAAATAATGAGGATATATGTGGGAGGAATTGTTTTAAATAGGGGAGAGTATGTGGGAGGAATGATTTTATCCCTTTAAACACAAGAGTATTTTCATAAGTATGCTAGAGTTTGTGTAGGGTAGAGACGTTTATCGAAGTGAAAAGTATGATTGATTTTGTGTTGGTAAAGGAGGAGATGTTGAAGTATGTGTTGGATGTTAAATCAGTGAGGGGGTTAGGAATGGAATTATTGGATCATTATGTTGTTTTATGTAAAATTAAGTTAGTGAGGGTTTGGTTGGAGAGGAAGGTGATAAGAAGGAAGTGAGAAGATTAAGTAAACAAAGTAATAAGAAAATAATTTAAGAGCGCTTCCAAATAAATCAGTTGAATGTAAACAAGTTGAAACTGAACAAATCTGGAAACAAATGAAGGAAATGGCTGTTAGTAGTGCAAGAGAAGTATGTGGATGTGATAAAGTAGAAAGTAAGAATGTTAACAGTGAGTGGTGGAATGAGGAGTTGATGTAAGAAAAGTAAAGAGGAAGCCGCGGGTTAAATGTCCTTAAAAGCAAAAGCGAGCTCAAAAAAGAAAATGTTTGAAATGAATAATGGCATTTGAAAAAAAGGATACCAAAGATGATAGTAGGAGAAAAATGATGCAGGTACCTGAACATATTGACACCATCACGCTTTTACGACGGGATAAGAAGTAGGAAGATCTTTTGGAGGAAGCGGGCCGAAAAGTTAAGAATGAGAATAAGGGGAATCTGCTTGGAATAAGGAATAGGGATGGTGCTTTCGTAAGTGAGGAAATGGATGTGAGAAGAAGAAGAGTGTGGAGGGAACACTTCGAAAATCTGCATAACATTGACAGTAATGAAGATGTGATAGGAATGGTGTGTGGGTTTGTTGGTGCAAGAAGGAATAGGTATTTAAGGGCATGAGGCTTAGTAAAGGAAGAGGTTAATGGTAGAGTGAGAATTTGAAGTGGTAAATCTGCGCGGCTATAATGAAATCACTGAAATGATTTTCTTCGCCGGATCGTTGACTACCCTTTACAAACTTAGTAGCACGTATATATGATAGAAACGCGCGAATGGTGATTGAATGGATTTGTGAATTACGTAAACAAGCGTTTTATGGGAGGGCATTAGTACCGAGGATTGCAGGAGAGCAGTTTACAGTACCCTTAAATAAGGGGGGTAAGGGGGATAAAGGTAACTGTTGGAATTATAGGGGAATTAGTTTATTGAGTGTTGTAGAGAAGACAACTACTGGTATTTTGGTAGAAAGTGTGTGTCGAATGACTGACTGGTGAAGAACACGTCGTTTAGAAGTGTAGAGCATGGTGGATCAAATCTTTACATTGAAACAAAATGATTGAAAATGAGAGAGAAGAATAAATTATTTTTAGGTTTTATGATTTCAACAGGCATATGAAAGATTAATAGGGAAGATCTATGCCAGGTGTAGTAATATGGTGTGGTAGGCTTCTGGGTGGAATCAAAAGTATGTATTGACGATAGTGAAGCGGTGTAAGAATAAAAATGTGTCATAAGTGATTGGTTTAGTATTAATAGCGGAGTGAGACAGGTTTGTGTTATGTGATTAAATTCATTATATATGGATGGGGTTATGAAGAATTAGAGGTTGGGAGTGCAGGGGAAAAGTGTTTAGAATGAAGAATGAAAGAGATGAAGGTCCATACCTATTATATCGGATGATTTGGGTTTGTGAGGCGATCTGAAAAAGAAGTTTGAGAGGAATTGGTAGAGGATTTGCATGGTGTCTGCAAAAGGTGGGTTGAAAGTAAAACGTACATAAGAGTACGTTGATTGTGAGGAGGACAGTCCTCGGTTGAAGTATGTTGGATGGAGAGCAACTTGCAACAAGTTGTCTGAGGTTAAATATTAGGATTTATTTGGGTGAAAAATGAACGATGATGCAAAGTTGTAGTAGGAAATTTTGTGAATGGTAGAAGTGGCTGTACAATTAAAATCCTTGGTATGTAAAGGCTTAAGTCTTTGACGTGCGCTAGGTCTTAACATGAGGGTATGTTGTTAAACCTGTGGTTAATGTAAGATAGTAAAACTATGCCGTCTGAATAAGCAGGGTAGAATCTAAAGTACAATGTGTTCAGATAGGCAATCTTAGGGGTGTTTTAGGTGTGAAAGTATGATAAAATGAGGAATTGAACGCATTAGGGAGTTGTGGTGTGAAGAAAGGAAGTAAATGAAAATAAATGAAGGTACATTGAGATGGTTTTAGTCATGTGGAAAGAATGAATGATAGTCGGTTGCTAGGTGAATGATAGTGGTGAGTGGCTGGAATCGACCGCTAGCGGAGACAAGAAAAATGGATGGAGTTGTAAAGTATGCCTGGAGGCGCAATATGAGTTTGCAGAGGCAAAAAAGAAAGCTGCATAATAGGAGGGAATGACGGGTTGTTTGCTGACGGGATATGGTTGTTAGTCCACCTGGCAAGGAGGAACCCTACATTGAACGAGATTGCTATAGTGAGTTGTCCGTCGCGGACTGTGAAAGCTCTAGGTGGCATTTTCATGACTGCGACGAGTCTCACTAAAAAAAGTTATAAGGGGGGGGTAAGCGGCTTTCCATCGGACTTGCGGTCATATCTTCTACTACTTTCTGTTTCCAGTGCATGTTAGCACCTTACCCCAGTCTGTGGAAAGAGAAGGTGAGTGATGATATATAAAAACAAATGCAATACATAAATACAAATGCGAAAAAGCGTATTGTTTATGTAAATCTTAAAGCAGAAGAAGAAATTATTAAAAAGTCAGAAAAATAAAAAGAAATAAACTTTAAATAAAAAAATATGGTTCGTTTTGCATGGGCAAGAAAGAGAAATTTTATGAGTAAGAAGAATAATCAGAAGTGTGGACGTAATTTGAAAAAATGAAAAACGAATTCGCCAGTACTGAAGTAAGGATGAAACTAACAGAAACGGATATGAACAATAAGAATAGAGAAAAATAACATTCCGAAAAACATTCAACAACTTTTCGAGATAAATAAAACAGATTTCAGAAAATATAAATTTTGGGAAGAAAATGAATAAATAAATAGACATGAAGAGAAGTTAATAGATGAATAGGCGAATATGATTAGTAACAAATATTGTGGAAAAGAAGAAACTAACACAGCTGGGAATACATGCATCAAATTTCTAAAATAAAACGTAGTTCATAAGAATGTTCCACACATTATTATAACTTAAAAGAGTAAAGAAAAGAGAGAAGGTGAGGGAACTAATCAAGCTCAACAACCCAACCAGTCTGGTATTTTAGCCCACATTTTTCATTATTAAAAGAAGCTCCAATTTTTTTCTTGGTTCTTACTTGAATTGAGATATGGGACTATTAATTAAAAATCATAGTTGGCTTTAATAGTAGAACTACTGTATTGTAATAAAAATAAAAAGAAATATATTTGGCATTAAGTTCAATTAAAAACCAAATATATAACTTTTCCAACTAAGAAAAAGATGCAAAGTCAGAGTGCTAGGGGCATAATAATTTACAGTCTTAAAAATTCTGATAAATTTTGAAACTTGGGTCAATTTTTCCTGTTAAAATATGAAAAATAAAATAATTAATGTTTTATATCTATAGAGTACATATAAATAAACTAAAACATAAGGATAATGATTCTTGCTAAAAGTCTGAAAGCTAAGAAAGAAGTCTTCTCTTACCTCTTCCACCTAAATTCCTCTCCTCATTCCTCACTGTAGTATACAAAACCTCACAGTCACTTTCAGCTGAAAAATCCGAAGAAGAGTTAATATCTTCCATTCTAGACCAAAGACGCGTTTCAGGTTGTTCTTTCTTCGCCTCTTTCTCTTGAGGTGGATTTAGGACAATGTCTAGCCAATTGGGAAGAGTTTTTAAAGGGCTATAAGGAACATCGTAGCAGAATTTTATTTTGTGTTCTGTAACAAAAAAAAAAAAAAAATATATATATATATATATATATATATATATATATATATATATATATATATATTATATATATATAATATATAATATATATATAATATATACTATATATATATACTATATATATATATATATATATGTGTGTGTGTGTGTGTGTGTGCTGTGATGGACGATTAAGAATTTTTGACGATGACGATTATTATATAGTAAATTTGACGATGACGATTAATTGAAAACGCATATTTTAAAATTTCTATTATTTTAATAAATTTAACAAATTTATAATAAGGAAGAATTAAATTGTTTTCACTTCATTCTTATTTAAATGCGTAAATACATTAAGAACCGCATTAATACATAGAACGTTTTCCAGTTATTCATTAACATCTTGGTTTCGTTTCTAATTTCTATAATAATAATAATAATAATAAATAATAATATATAATAATATAATAATTAATAAAATAATAATAATAATATAAAATAATAATAATAAATAATAGTAAATAATAATAATAATATAATAAACAGTACAGTGAGTAGTGAATCAGAGGTGATGCAAAGTTGGGTTAAAAGTTAAAAAAGAAGCGTGGCTGAAATGTACTAAAAGCCAATAGTCGAGTGAAGGGACTCATTGGTGTAGAACAAGGTGCGTTTAGAAGTGGTAGAGGATGCGTGGATCAAATCTTTACATTGAAAAAATGATTGAGAAAAATGAGAGAGAGAAGAATAAATTGTATTTAGTTTTATAAATTTGCAACAGGCGTATGATAGGATAATAGGGAAGACTTTATGGCAGGTGTTAGTATATATGAGCTAGTTGTGGTAGGCTCTAATGGAGTCAAAAATAGTAGTATGGACCGATATTGTGAAGCGTGGGTAAGAATAATGAGTCGAAAAGTAATTTGTTAATATTAAAGCGAGTGAGGATAGATTTTAATGTCTTCTTATATTCAATTATGTTATATGAACCGGGTTATGAAAGAATTAGAGGTGGGTGCAGGGGATGGTGTTAGAATATGGAGAATGGAAGAGAGTGAAGGGTGCTCTACCTATTATATGCGGATGACTTGGTTTTGTGTGGGGAATCTGAAGAGAGTTTGATAGAGGCCAAACGGTAGTTGCTATTAAGAAAGAATTTGAGTTTCTTAACAAATACTTTCTTAATAACTACCCCTTGGACTTAATTTGTCTTAAAAAAAAAAAACTTTTACTTTTCATTTCCTTCTGTCGCACTCAAAAAGGAACTGGAGATCTCTCTTAATCACACGTTCCCTCATATACGCTTCAATATTATTTTGACTAACTCTCTAAAAATTGGCTCATTTTTCAAATACAAAGACCGTTTCCCTGCACTGTTTGAGTCCGGAGTCGTCCATAAGTATACCTGTCCTCGCTGTGAGCGAGGCTCCTATATAGGATCAACCACTAGACTTCTCCGTTCCCGAGCATGTGCCCACATGGGAATTAGCCACAAAACATTATGCCCTCTGTCTACAAAAGAATCTTCTCCAATTAGAACTCATTCTGAAGCATGCTCATCTCCTTTGAAATTTGAACAATTTGAGTCGCTTTCCTCTGCCCCTGACTCACAGTCTCTTCTAATTCTTAAATCCTTATACATCAATAAATATAAATCGCCCTTAAACAGTAATGAATCTGCCACTCAATTATTCACTATATAATATTCTGTTTCGTCAATTATCAATCTCTCAGAAATTCTAGAATATTTTTGCATCCATCGTTCCAAAACTTACTTTATCTACCACCTAAATTTTTTAACTCAGCCCCTCAATTGGAACTTCAATCTGATATTTTTTAGTGACGTCATTTCTGCCAAGATGTCCAAATTGTTCTGATATTAGTCCAAGTTGATTTTCAAAAGTCCAACATTCGTAATTATTATTATTATTATTATTATTATTATTATTATTATTATTATTATTATTATTATTATTATTATAACTATTATCATTGTTATTTATATTAATATTATTATTATTAATAATATTATTATTGCTGATATTGTTAGTATTATTACTTTTATTATTATTTTTTTTGTATTGTGTTCTTCACTGTTCATATTTTAATTTCTAATTTTCACTTATAAATTATAGTTTTAATATATTTTCTAAACCTGATGATGACACTTGTGTCGAAACGTCGTCCTAATAAATGTTCAAATATGCATTTGTCTCCTTCATATATATATATATTATATTATATATATATATATATATAATATATATATATATACTATATATATATATATAATATATATATATTATATATATATATATATATAATATATATATATATATATATATATATATATATATATATATATAATATAATATATATATATATATATTTTGGTCGAAAGAGTGCTCGAGTAACTGAAGGACTGATTGTGAAGAACAAGGTGCGTTTAGGAGTGCGTAGAGGATGTGTGGATTAAATCTTTACATAAACCAAATTGATGAGGAAAATGAGGAGAGAAGAATAAATGTATTAGGTTTTATGGCATTTGCAACAGGCGTATGATAGAGTTAATAGGAGAAAGCTTTATGCGCATGTGTTATATTATATGTGTTGGTGTAGGCTTCTGGAAGAATCAAAAGTAGTATGACGAATAGTGAAGCCGTGTGTAAAATAAATGGCTGTCAATATGGATTGGTTTAGGATTAATAGGGGAGTGAGACAGGTTGTGTTATGTCTCCTTGTTATTCAATTTGTATAATGCGGTTAATGAAAGAATTCGAGTGGGGATGCAGAAATTGGTAGAATATGGAAATGGAGATGGTGGAGGTGCCCTACCTATTATATGCGGATGATTTGGCTCTGTGTGGCGAATTCTGAAGAGAGTTAGAGGATTAGTAGAGAGATTTGCAGGGTATGTAAAGGAGGAGGTTGAAAGTAAACGTAGATAAGAGTAAGCGTTATGGTTGTGACTGCAGGTCAGTCTCAGTGTGAATTATGTTAATTTTGTGAGCAGCTGGAACAAGTGTCTGAGTTAAATATTTAGGTATGTGTTGGATGAGAAAGGAACGGATGATGCAGAGATAGTAGGAAATTGTGAAATGGCAGCTAAGGTTGCTGTCAATAAATATTGGTGAATGTAAAAGGACTAAGTCTTGAGTGTCCTAGGGTCTTACATAGGGTATGTTGTTACCTGTGTTATTGCATAGTAGTGAGACTATGTCTGGAATAAGAAGTATAAGATCTAAAGTTCAATGTGTTCAGATGGGACAATCTTAGGGGCGTGTCTAGGTGTGAGAAAGAATTGATAAAATGAAGAATGAAACGTTTTAGATATGTCCTTGATAGAAATCGACCAAAATAAGTAGATAAATGGAAAGTATGTTAAATGCCTTCAGACCAATTAAAGGATAAACAAAAATTAGCGTTGATAAGCGATGTATATGGAGTGTGTGGACCAACCGGCGGAGACCGAGAGAAAGTGGATTGATCGCGTGAACGAAATGTCTGAAGATGAGAAAGTGAGTTTGCAGAGCAAGAACAAAGGTTGCATGCATAGGCAGCAAATGGCGGGTTTGTATGGAAGCATGGGTGTGGCCACCTGGGCCCAAGGGATGAACCCTTACATGACGATTTACCATAGTGATGGGTCCGTCGCGGTTCCAATGTAGCTCTAGGGTGGATTTTCTGTCTGTGACGGGTTCTCACTAATTAATGTAACAGAGGGCGGTAAATCTGGGCTTTCTTTTCGAACATTGCATGTTCTCCTACTGCTTTCTTTTCCGATGCTTGTAGCCGCACCTTACTCATAATCTTGGGAAAAAAGGTAGATAAAGAAGAAAGAAAGAAGAAAAGATATAAATTTTTATTATATATATATATATGTTTATAATATAATAATATAAAATATTATACTATATTTTATAATATTATTACTATATATATATATATATAATTATATATATATATAATATACATATATATATATAACTTAATATATATATATATATATTGAACGTACGGTCTTTAATATCACTTGACTTCTTTCCCGAAAGAAAATTTAATATTTCTCGCAAACCAGAATCAATTTATCACCACGAATATATGTTTTGCACATCAGCTGAAAAACAGAATTTTTTTTAAATATTATTCAACTACTGTTATGCTAAAATAATAATAAATAATAAATAATAAAATAATAATAATAATTATAATTTTAATATTCCTTTTCATAAAAAGAATAAATAATAATGAAAATAAATAGTTATAATTATTAGCTTCAAAATCTTAATTTAGGGAATACATTACATTATTTAGATAGTAATTATTTTACAAACTTCATTATAGCAATTAATTATAATAACCTAAAATAATTTCCCTAGTATGACAAGGGGCTACAAATTGCAGCACAGTTTTGTCCTTTGAGACACGAAATATAATAATAACAATAAGTATAATAATAAAATAATAATAATTAATAATTAATAATAAAAATAATATAAAAAACTAATAATATTAAAAATGCATTAATAACGTATCAATAAAAAACAGATAAAATAGTAATATTAAAATCAGTTATATTACTATTAATAGTATCATACAATCATTCCAATACAATAATCCAACTCCTAAAAATATTTCATAATACTTAAATACTACAGTAAATAATAAAATTAACAATTCTTTATAATACTATTAATAAATATAGTAATTTAAAAATAAGAATAATAATACTAATAATGGTAATAATAACATGAGCAAGTATTTGAGAAGCCGACATATCTTTTCATGAGTCACATCCAGAATAAAAAAACATAAATGGTCTATTGACACGATTAAGAAGCATTAATAATAATAATATTGAAATTATATAATAATAATAATAATAATTAAAAAGAATGATAATAATAATTAGTGATAGCGATTATCCGCATCCGCATTCCAAATTTCTCTATCCTCAACCACATCCACATTAATTTTTTTTGCGGATAGCGGATAGTATTCACTTATGAATTATGAGACTTGACGTGTCCACTACCTGTAATATAATATATATATTATATATATTATATATATATATTATATAATATTATATATTATATATAAGATATATATATATATTATATATATATAATATATATATATATATATATAATATAATATATATATATATATATATATATAATATATATATATATATAATATATATATATTATATATATATATATGCGTAAGGAACAATCAAAAACTCCCCTGATGGGTTCGAACCCGCACCCTCGCAGTTGTATGCCAAGCGTGTTACCACTAGATCAACGAGGAGCTAAAAGGAAATCTTACCCATTTTCTCTGCGAAAGATTACTATCTTCAAAGAAGAATAAGGCAAGTCAATCTTGACAATGACTCTGGCAACCTCCCAGCCCCACACTCGGTCAAAGGTCACACCAGGGTGCGATTGGGAGTAACAGTATCGTAACAAATTTAGAACGCTAAACACCGCTCACAGTTCTAAAATGTAAAACATTAAACTCCCTTGATGGTTCGAACCAACACCCTCTCAGTGGTATGCCAAGCGTGTTACTACTAGACCAACGGAGGCTAAAAGGAAATCTACCATTTTTCTCTGAAAGACTTACTATCTCCCAGAAGATTGAAGCCTTGTCAAGATTAGACTTGCCTTGATTCTTCTGGGAAATATAATCTTGCAAGAAAAAGGTAGATTCCTTAGTCTGCCCTCCTCGTTGGTCTAGTGGTAACACGCTTGGGCATACCAACTGTGAGGGTGCTGGTTGGGTTCGAAAACCCATACAAGGGGAGTTTAATTGTCTTACCGTTTACGAACTGTGAGCGGTTTAGCAGTTCTAAATGTTATCTAATATATATATATATATAGTATTTCTTTCTTTCTTCTTTTTCTTCACCTTCCTCTTTGCCCCAAGATTGGGTAAGGTGCTGTACAAGCATGGGAAAAGAAGCAGTCGGAGAACATGACAAACGTCGAAAAAGAAAGCCCAGCCTTACCGCCCCCTCTGTCCATTAATTAGTGAGACTCGTCACAGACAGAAAAATCCACCCTAGAGCATCATAGGACCGCGGACGGACCCTCACCATGGTAAATCGTCAATGTAAGGGTTCATCCCCTGGCCCAGGTAGGCCACACCCATGCCCCCATACAAAACCCCGCCATTCTCTCTAATTATGCACCTTGATCTCGCCTCTGCCAAACTCAACATTTCTCTCCTTCAACATTCGTTTCACCGACTCAATCCACTTTCTCTTCGGTCTCCCAGCCGTGGTTCCCAACACACTCTCCACTATACATCCGCTTAACCAACGACTTTCATTCATCCTTTCCACATGACCAAAAACCAATCTCAACATAACTTTCATTTATTCTCTACATTTTACCCCCTTCGCACACACACAAACTTCTCTTAATACGTTCATTCCTCACCTTATTAATTCTTTTCACTACACGCCCCTAAGATTGTCCCATCTGAACACATTGAACTTTGGATCTATTACTTCTTATTCCAGACCATAGTCTCACTACCATACAATAACACAGGTAACCAACATACCTCATGTAAGACCCTATAGCGCACTCAAACTTAGTCCCTTTACATTCACCAACGATTTAATTGCACCACCACCTTCCCCATTCCAACTTTCCTACTACACTCTGCTCATCCGGTTCCCTTCTCATCCAAACACATTTACCTAAATATTTAAACTCAGACACTGTGCCTCCAGCTGCCTCATCATCTAAAATACCTTTCCTCTGCAACATCAAACCCACTCAAACCCACACACATTCACTATCAATACTACGTTTACTTTCAAACCCCTCCTTTTACATACCCTGCCAAATCTCTCTACCAATCCTCTCAAACTCTCTTCAGATTCGCCACACAGAACCAAATCATCCGCATATAATAGGTTGGGCACCCTCCACTCATCTCCATTCTCCATCATTCTAACACCATTTCCTGCCATCCCCACCTCGAATTCTTTCATAACCCCATCCATATACACATTGAATAACCAAGGAGACATAACACAACCCTGTCTCACTCCGCTATTAATCCTAAACCAATCACCATTGACACCATTTATTCTTACACACGCTTCACTATCGTCATACATACTTTTGATTCCATTCAGAAGCCTACCACCAACACCATATATCACTAATACCTGCCATAAAGCTTCCCTATTAACTCTATCATACGCCTGTTGCAAATCCATAAAACCTAAATATAATTTATTCTTCTTCTCCCTCATTTTCTCAATCATTTGTTTCAATGTAAAGATTTGCTCCACACATCCTCTACCACTCCTAAACGCACCTTGTTCTTCACCAATCAGTCCCTCAGTCACTTGACGCACTCTTTCGACCAAAATACCAGCATATACCTTCCCTACAACACTCAATAAACTATTCCCCTATAATTTCTACAGTTCCCCTTTTCTCCTTTACCCTTATACAAGGTACTATTACCGCTCTCTCCAATCCCTGGAACTATACCCTCCATAAACGCTTTATTAACAACTTCCAAATCCAACAATCACCATCTCGCCTCGTCTTGATCATTTCAACTAGTATTTCATCCTATATGCAGATTTACCAATCTTCAACTTTCTCACCCACCATTACCTCCTCCTTACTAATAACCTCATCCCCAAAATACCTATTCCTTCTTGCACCATCAAAACCACACACATTCACTAACACCTCATCATTACTGTTAATATTGTGCAGATTTTCGAAGGTTCTTCCACACCCCTCACATCCATTATCATTACAAAAAGCACCATCCCTATTCATTATTCTAAGCCAATATTCCCCTTATTCTCATTCTTAAACCTTTCGCGCTTTCTTCCAGAAGAGCTTTCCTTATTTCCTTGTATGTCCTCATCATCCTCCTTCCAAAACTGTTCATTTACTCTTGTTTCTCCTACTATACACCTTTTATATTCTTTTTTCCTTCTAATAATCAAGCATCTTTCTTTGAAACTTCATCATTTCTTTTATGTACATTCAACCACGCTTCTTTTTTACCTTTAACCGCTTTCATCACCTCTCATTCCACCATTCGCTGTTAACATTCTTACTCCTACTTTAGCACATCCACACACTTCCTTTGCACTACTAACAATTCTTCCTTCATTTGCCCCCAGATTTGTCAGTATCAACTTGTTCACATCCAACCCGATTTACTAGCGAGCGCTCTTACATACTTATCCTTATTCTCTTGCTCACTTAACTTCTCACTCTTAATTTTACCTACTCCTTTCGTAATCACCTTCCTCTCCATCCAAGCCCCACTAACCTTAATTTTACATAGACAACATAAGGATCCGATAATCCATTCCTAAACCCCTCACGATTTAACATCAACACATACTTCAACATCTCCTTCTTCACCCACACAAAATCAATCATACTTTTCATTCGATTACCATCTCACCTACACCAACTCTAGATACTTATGATACTCTGTGTAAAGAAAGTATTATTACACACATACCTCTCTTCTTACAAAATTCAATCACCTTCCTACCATTCTCATTTTCTCCCCCCACCCCAAAACCAACCTGTTATACCATCCCTTTTTTGAGCACCTATCCAACCATTCAGTCCCCCAATACTATCAATCTAAAGCTCCTACTCACCCCATCCAGAACATCTTTCAAATTATCCAAAAATCGTGCTCTCTTCAACGTTTCCCTCAGATGGACCCTACGTCACAACCACACACACCTTGAACCTTTTTCAAACTTAAATTTAACCATTAGAATCTAGACTCACCACACACAAAGGTCTACCATAGCTTTTGTAACCACAGTCACTCATCAAAAATGCAACTCCTTCTCTCCCTCTCTCATTCCTCTTTCACACCAGCACGCACACATTTCACATCACACCACTCAATTTCCCTTTTCCTTTCATCTTGTTTTTCAGTACAGCGAGCAAAAATCAAATTTGCCCTTTTCTAAATACATCCAATCACCTCTCTCCTCTTCTCCTCACAATTATTCCTCTGACATTCCATTACCCATACGATTCATACATTTCGCCGAAAATTAGAAGGTCTTTTACGGCGATCACGACCATCTCCAGCATGCATCAGCATTCCTAGCAAAAGATGAGGGTATGGGCAGCCAACCCAACTACCAACGCCCCTTAGTCGACTTCTACGACACGCAGACATACGATGTGGAAATTCTTTTCTCCCCGCACACAGGGATATGAGTATGTGTGTAAGGTGTTATCTAGAAGTGGGTTGTGTTGTACTTTAATCATGTGTATGATGATATGTGCGATAAAGTGGTGCGTTAGTAATATGTGCCTTGGAGGATGAGTGTGAAGAATATGACGCAAAAGAAAAGCGCACCATTAAAAATGGGAGGTAATTTCATCGTCGAGTATGCGTTACTCTTCCCTCATATATATATATATAATAATATATAATATAATATAGATATATATATATATAATATATATATATATATATATATATATATAGTATATAATATATATATATATATAATATATATATTATATATAGAAATATAAAGTAAGACTTTCAAAGATGACAGAAACACTCATGCTGGAGATTGATAATAGATTCAAATTCTGCAAAACGATGACGCATGTGCTATTGAACTTTCTTAATCTAATACAAAACCAAATTTCTTGAACCACGTGTTTCACAGAGAGTTAAAATTAATTTAGGATGCTATGTGATGAAATGCTGCTTAAGGCAGAAATATCACCAGCAAATAAAAAGCAAAAGATCACAGAAACAGGACACGCAATTCATCTGTTAGCGATAGTCATAGCTGAATCCATGAACGTTTTTTGGCTTGTTCTAGCAGCGATGAAAAAGAGTCTTGTTTGAGTGTCAAAGACACTCTTTCATTGATCAAAGAAATCAACAGCGAAAAAAACTTGGAGTCAGATAAAGAATCCACTTTTGTACCGTATAATGAAAAAAGCTTTTTCAATAATGTTGCAGAAGACCCAGGATTCTTAGCATGCCTTCAACAAGTGTAGTGAGGGTCTTTCAGTGGTGCAGATCTCATTACGACGAAAAGAGAAGCAAAATCTCCCTTTAACTGAAAGGGCTCAAAAGCTTTTGTTTTTGAAGCAGAATTGAGAAATATTAATTTCAAGCATTAATATGCATACCTTTTTCCAAATGGTAAGGCTGGGGAAAAAGAGGTTGTGTGGGCTACAAAAAGCAGTTGTGTCCAAGCTCCTTCATTCTGGTAAATATATATATATAATATATATATATATATAGTAATATATTATATATATATTAATATATAATATATATATATATATATATTAATATATATAATATATATATATATATATAATATATATATATATATATATATATATATTAATATATATATATATATATATATATATATATATATAATAAATTTATAAATATATATATAATATATATATATATATTATATATATATAATATATTTATATATATATATATATATATATGTGAAGTGACTGTGGCTAAAACTCTAAAAACTTAACTATTCCGCATCGCATCCCGGATAGTGATTGACAATCCGCGTTTCCTTAATATTGAAAAACACCACACTATACCTCTAATCAATAATAGTAAAACATAAACAAGTTAAGTTTAGAAGCCATATATCTTATGAGACCTAGTGTTGGCCTCCATTGAAATGCATATTGCAGTTAACATCAATAATAATAATAATAATAATAATAATAATAATAATAATTATAATAATATATAAAATAATAATAATAAAATAATTAATAATAATAATAATAATTATATAATAGTAAAATAACAATTAATAATAAATAATAACAATAATAATTAATAACAATAAAAGTAATAATTATAAAAAATAATTAATAATAATAATAATAATAATAATAATATAATTTATAAAAATATTCATAATAATAATCATACAGTAATTAGGGTTTAAGCAGAATCACTAACATAAAGAATAATAAATAATAATAATAATAATAATAATAATAATAATAATAATATTAATAATAATAATAATAATAATAATAAAAATGAATAATGACGTCCAATTTTGATAAATAATTAATAATAATAATAATAATAATAATAATAATAATAATAATAAATAAAATAATAATAATAGATAATTAAAAAAAAGGAATACTAATAACAATAAATAATAATAAAAAATTAAATTAATAATAATAATAATAATAATTTTAATAATAATAATAAACAATAATAAATAACAAAATCATAAAAAGTAATAATAATAATAATAATTAAATAATTAATAATAGTGAATGGTTAACTAATAATAATAATAATAATAATAATAATAATTATACTCATAAAGCATAATTTGACAAATATAATAATAATGATAATAATAATAATAATAATAATAATAATAATAATTAATAATAAGAATAAATAATTAATTAATTATAATAAATTATATTAATAATAATATATAATAATAATAATTAATGATAATTAAAATTAATAATAAAATAATAATAATTAATAGCAAAAATAATAATAATAATTATTATTTTAGTTTTTATTTATTATTATTATTATTATTATTATTATATATATATTATTATTATAAGCAAACCTGCATCGATCTGAGGAGCATGGCCATTTCCAGGAACATTTAATATGTAAGTGACTACCCCGTCTTCTAGTCCCCTTCTTACGCACATGCAGATATACTGTGAGACGAATTCCCCCCCCCTCTCCATGAAATGATAATAATAATAATATAATAATATTTCTATCTCTCTCTTTGGT
>JABUQX010020257.1:0-28241 GCA_015478945.1 Trachelipus rathkii
CACGTTTATCAATCAGAATACTAAGACTTCGTGAATCTTCGCCTATATATATAGTGGCCTAAATTTTCAACACAATAGACTTCGTTTTTAGCTAACTTCATGTCAGTTGATATTGAAAACTGAGTGATCTTTGAGAAAAACGCCTATAAAGATTTTGAATGATTTTTTTCTTTTTTTCCAGAAAGTAAAATACACACCTCACCTCACCTAAATAGGGAGCACCAAAGCGCAGTAAAAGTTTTATTCATAAAATCCGCACTCTACCGCACCGCACCGCACCGCAATGCACCGCACCGCACCGCACCGCACCGCACCAACTCCGTATTATTTCAAAATATTTCAGCTCCGACTTTTCGGAAATATTTTCGCCTTAACTTATCTTGAAAAATTGATCCAATGGTCGGGTTCATTATCGTCTTCAACTTAAGTTTTGCCTCAGTGTCAAACCTTTCCTTTTCAGTTGTTCAGCTCTAGCTCAACTATTCCGTAAAATCAAGAGTCAAGACACATGGTGTCTTCATCTCCATTCGGTTCCGGCTCCGGCTCGGCTCAATCAGACCGTTTTCATTTCAGATTAGCTCAGATCAAACTTAGCTGTATAATAACCTGCAAAAACAATTTCTTTAAAAAAAATTATACTTACCTAAGGCTCTTATCCGGCTCCGGCTCTGGCTCCGGCTCTAGCTCTGGCTCCGGCCGGCTCCGGCTCAACCAAGTTCTTCTTCATCTGTAACTATGTTTAATTACTTTCATCTACAAAAAAATTTCTTAAAAAAAATTTGTTCCTCAGATCCGCATCCGGCTCCGACTCCGGCTCCGGCTCCGGCTCCATCTTTATCTCCGACTTCGTTTCATATTTCAGAAGAGCTCAGCTCCGACTTTGCAAGTATTTTTATCTGCAAAAACAATTTCTTTAAAATAATTTATACTTTACCTCCGGCTCGGCTCCGGCTCCGGCTCCGGCTCCGGCTCCGGCTTCTTTTCAAAATTGTTCAGCTCAAACTTTGTACAATTACTTTCATCTGCAAAAAATCTTGAAAAAATTGCTCTTCAGATCCGGCTCCGGCTCCGGCTCGGCTCTTGCTCCGGCTCCGGCTCCGGCTCCGGCTCCGACTTCGTTTCCATTTCAGAAAAGTTCAGCTCCGACTTTGCAGAAGTATTTTTACCTGCAAAAACAATTTAAAAAAATTATACTTTGGCTCTGGCTCCGACTCCGGCTCCGACTCCGACTCCGGCTCCGGCTCCGGCTCCGGCTACTATTCAAAATTGTTCAGCTCCAACTTTAAAAAAATTTTCACCTGCAAAATTAAAAAAAATTTGTTTTTAATCTCCGGCTCCGGCTCCGGCTCCGGCTCCGACTCCGGCTCCGGCTCCAACTCCGACTCCGTTTTCGTTTCAGAAAAGTTCAGCTCCGACTTTGCAGAAGTATTTTTACCTGCAAAAACAAGTTCTTTAAAAAAATGTATAATTTGGTTCCGGCTCCGGCTCCGGCTCCGGCTCCGGCTCCGGCTCCGGCTCTGACTCTGGCTCCGGCTCTGGCTTCGGCTCCTTCTCAAATTTGTTCAGCTCCATCTTTGCAGATATATTTTCACCTGCAAAAAAATTCTTGAAAAAAATTTGTTTTTCGGCTCTATCTACGGCTCCGTCTCCGGCTCCGGCTACGGCTACGTATATATATATGACTACATTTATATGATTGAGAAAGAGCCTGATCTTAGGTTGTGTTTGCGAAAAGGAAAAGTTTATTTTAATATTATATTAGGAGAATAAAACCTAGAAAGATCCTGGAAAGTTGAATTGCAATTTCGAACCTGGAAATGAAATTTTTTAGTTTGACACCCCTATAAAAAAATATCCTGTATCTTAAAACCTTTCCGGAATTTCAATACAAAAATTACACCATGCTGTAGAGGAGGAAATTTTCTAATAATTAAAGTAATAAAAAAAAAAGTGAAATTTTTTATTTGTACCCTAAAAAGTAGGGGTTGGCCAAGTACAGGGTCCCCTTAACACCGATGAGGGAAATGAAAGATTGGAGGATGAAAATATAGATATTAATATATAATATTAAGATCGATACCATTCATAATAATGATGAAATAAAAAATCATTACTACTAAACGTTCAATTTGAAATTAGTAAAATTAAGAACATCATTGAAGTTAATATCAAACCCAACTTACCGGACACTTCGCAAGCTTCTGGAGCGTAATTCATAATTTTCTCATCCGCTTTCAAGATAAATATAATTGCCCATGCTTCAACCCTACGTGCAACTGTGGCAGTGAAGACTTGTGCGATAGTGTTTACGTGAATTTTGAAATTTAGTTGGCACACTATCCCCCTGTGTCGGCTCATCCTTAAATTTTAAAATATGGAATTTGGGTCCGTTCTGTGTCTGTATCCGCATACTTTCAGATACCCACTTTATATTTTGTATATTTGCCATTTGATATCCATCCGCTATTACATAACCAATAAAGATTATTTTTTGGAAAAGATTTTACTTGTGGACTTTGACATCACCCCAAAAGTCTAGCTTCCATTACACTCACACCAGGAGTGCTGCGGTCATACCAACAACACGGCAGTGGAAAGCGTAACAATAGCAAAAAATTTAGATTATAATGGAATAGCTTACAATTCTATTTTTAAACGAATTAAAAAATACTCAAAGGCTTCCATTTTTATCAACACCATAATTATGCCTGTTGGAATGTATCTTCTTTATTTAATTTGGTAATATTAGGTAGGTTTTTCTATAGTTTAGGCAGCCTTTAATTTAGATATCAACAAACAGATTTTTATATCTGTCACTCTTATCTTGACGTTTAGGTACCCTCTATAATTTTTTTTTTTAAATTTAAACAAAATTATAAATTCAATTTTTAAGCGAATTAAAAAAATGCCCGTAAGTTACTATGTTTATCAACACAATACTTAAGCCGGTTAGAAAATATCTTGTTTTTTAATTTGCTAATATTAAGTAGGCTTTTTATCGTTTTAGCTGCTTTTTATTTAGATATAAACAAACTCATTATTGTAGCTGTTATTCGTTTCTTGATTTTTAGGTGCCCTCTATAATTATTTCAAATTTTCAAAAATTATTAATAAATTCTATTTTTAAGCGAACTATAAAAAATACTCGTAGGTTACCATGTTTATCAACACCATAATTAAGCATGTTAGAAGGTATATAGTTTTTTTAATTTATTAATATTACTAAGCTTTATATATATTTTTCTTTACTTATAAAGATAGCTATTATTGTAGCTGTCACTCTTATCTTGACGTTTATTTGAAAACAATAATTTTTTTTATAAATTTAAAAATTATAAATTATATTTTTAAAAGAGTAAAAAAATACTCATAGGCTACCATGTTTACCAAAACCACAATTAGGCCTGTTAGAAAGTATCTTGTATTTTTAATTTGCTAATATTAGGTAGCCTTATAACGTTTAGGTTGAATTTTTATTTAGATATAAACAAACCCATTTTTGTAGTTGTCACATTTATCTTGACGTTTATGTAATCTATAATTATTTTTAAATTTTCATAATTATTTAAAATTTCATTTTTAAACGAATTAAAAAATACTCCTAAGCTACCATGTTAATCGACATCATAATTAAGCCTGATAGAAAGTATCATGTTTTTTTTTAATTTGCTAGTATTAGATGTTTTATATCATTAGGCTGTTTATTTATAATTAGATATAAACAACCCCATTATTGTAGCAGTTTCTCTTATACTGACGTTTATTTGCCCTCTAAATTATTTGTTTTAATTTTTTCAAAATTTATAAATTCCATTTTTAAACGAATTTAAAAATACACGTTAGCTTACAATGGTTATAAACACCATAATCAAGCCTGTTAGAAATTATCTTACTTTAATTTGCTAATTTTAGGTAGGCTTTATATCGTTTAGCCTGCTTATTTTTATTTATGCCTAAATAAACCCATTAATCTAGTTGTCACTCTTATCTTGACGTTTATGTGCCCCTATAATTTTTTTTTAAATTTTCAAAATTATTTATAAATTCTATTCTTAAACGAATTAAAAAATACTGGTAGGCTACCATGTTTATCAACATCATAATTAAGCTTGTTGGAAAGTATCTTGTTTTAAAATTTCCCAAAATTTGTTAAGACCTTATCTCGTTTAGGCTGCTTATTTTTATTTAGATATATAAACAACCCCATTATTGTAGCTGTCACTCTCATCTTGACGTTCATGTGCCCTCTATAATTATTTTTATTTCATATTTTCGTAATGATTTACAATTCTATTTTTAAACGAATTGAAAAATACTCGAAGGCTTACATGTTTATCAACACCATAAATAAGTTTGTTAGAAAGCATCTTGTTTATTTTATTTGGTAATATTAGGTAGGCTTTATATTGTTTAGTCTGCTTTTTATTTAGATATAAACAAACCCATTATTGTAGCCGTCCCTGATTTCTTGACGTTTATGGGCCCTCTATACTCGTATGCTACCATGGTTATCAACACCATAATTAAGCCTGTTAGAAAGTATCTAGTTTTTTTAATTTACTATTAGAAAGGCTTTACAACGTTTAGGTTGCACATTTTTATTTATAAATAAACAAACCTATTATTGAAACTGTCACTCTTATCGTGACGTTTATTTGATCTCTATAATTATTTATAATTTTCAAAATTATTTTTGAATTCTATTTTTAAACGAATTTTAAAAAATACTCGTAGGCTACCATGTTTATCAACACCATAATTAAGCCTGTCGGAAAGTATATATATTTTTTTTTAATTTGCTATTAGATAGGTTTTCTATCGTTTAGGTGGCATACTTTTATTTAGATATAAACAAACCCATTATTGTAGCCGTCAGTCTTATCTTGACATTTATTTGCTATCTAAAATTATTTTATTTAAATTTCTAAAATTAATTAGCTATATTCTATTTTTAAACAAATTAAAAAATACTCGCAGGCTACCATGTTTATTAACATCATAATTAAGCCTGTTAAAAAGTCTCTTATTTTTTTTAATTTGCCAATATTAGGAAGGCTTTATTTCGTTTAGGCTGCTTTTTATTTAGATATAAACAAACCCATTGTAGCTGATGCTCATATCTTAACGTTTATGTACCTTCTTTTATAATCTCTTTAAATTTTCAAAATTATTATAAATTCCATTTTTAAACGAATAAAAAAATACACCTATACTACCTTCTTTATCGACACCATAATTAAGCCTGTTAGAAAGTTACTTGTTTTATTAATTTAGTAATATTAAGTAGGCTCTATATCATTTAGGCTGCTTAGTTTTATTTAGATATAAGCTATCCCATTATTGTAGCTGTCACTTTTATCTTGACGTTTATGTACCCTCTATAATTATTTTTTTTAAATTTTCTAAATTTATAATTTTTTGAAACGAATTAAAAAAATACTCGTAGGCTACCATGCTTATTCAACACGATAATTAAGCCCGTTAGAAAGTATCTCGTTTTTCAATTTCCTAATATTAGGTGGACTTTATATCTTTTAGGTTGCTTTTTATTTAGATATAAACAACAAATTATTGTAGCTGTCACTTACATATTGACGTTTTTGTGCCCTCTATAATTATTTTAAATCTTAAAAATTGTTTATAGATTAATTTTTAATTGAATTAAAAATACTCGTAAGCTACCATATTTATAATCACCATAATTTTTTTTTTTATTTGCTAATATTAGGTTGGCTTTATATAGTTTTTGCTGCTTATTTTTATTTAGATATAAACAAAAATTATAGTAGTAGTCACTCTTATCTTGACGTTTAGGTGCTGTCTGTAATTTTTTTTAAACTTTCAAAATTACTTATAAATTCCATTTTAAAACGAATTAAAAAATACTCCTAGGCTGCCATGTTTATCAACACCATAATTAAGCCCGTTAGAAATTATCGCCTTTCTTTTTAATTTCCCAATATTAGGTAGGCTTTATATCGTTTAACTTGCTTTTTATTCAGATATAAGCAAACCTATTATTGTAGATGTCACTCATATCTTGACGTTTATGTGCCCTCTATAATTATTCTACATTTTCAAAATTATTTATAAATTTATTTTTAAACATATTAAAAACTACTCGTAGGCTACCATGTTTATCAACACCATAATTAAACCTGTTAGAAAGTATCTTGTTTTTTTTTTCATTTGCTAATATTATTTAGGATAGGTAAATATCTAGATTTGAATCAGTGTATATTTTCTGAAAAAATTTTCTAAGTTCAAAAACATTTCTGAGTTCAGAAAAGCTAAGTTAAGTTTTTTAAGAAAATTCTTTAGTGGCAAGCTTTTGGCTTAATTCTAGAAGCTTGCCACTAAGGAATTTTCTTAGAAAACTTAACTTAATTTAACTTTTCTGAACTTAGAAATTTTTTTGAACTTAAATTTTTTTTTCAGAAAATATGCACTGATTCAAATATAGAATAATGCCGGATTTAAATAGTTCAGGCTGCTTATTTTTATTTAGATATAAACAAACACACTATTGCAGTTGTTACTCTTATCTTGATGATTATGTCCAATCTATAATTTTTTTTCCAATTTTCAAAATAGAAAAATTCTTTTTTTAAACGAATTAAAAAATACTCGTAGGCCATCATGTTTATCATCACCATAATTAAGCCTGTGAGAAAGAATTTTTTTTTAATTTGCTAATATTTGATAGGCTTTATATCATTTAGGCTGTTTATTTTTATTGAGATATAAACAAACTCATTACTGTAATTGTCACTTATCTTGACGTTTATCTACCCTCCATAATTATTTTTTTTAAATTTTCAAAATTATTTATAAATTTCTTTTCTGAACAAATTAAAAAATACTTCTAGGGTATCTTGTTTTTTTAATTTGCAAATATTATGTAGGCTTTATTTCGTTTAGGCTGCTTATTTTTATTTAGATATAAACAAACTCATTATTGTAGCTGTCACTTATCTTGACATTTATGTGGCCTTTATAATTACTTGTTTTATATATTTTCAAAATCATTTATAAATTTTATTTTCAAACGAATTAAAAAGTACTCGTAGGTTACCGTATTTAACAAGACAATTAATTAAGCCTGTTAGAAAGTATCTTGTTTTTTAAAAAAATTTGCTAATATTACGTAGGCTTTATATCGTTTAGGCTGCTTCTTTTCATTTACACAAAGAAACCCATTATTGTAGCTGTCACTTTTATCTTTACTTTTTAATTTTTTAAAATTTTTGAAATTTATATTCTATGGTACATGTGAATTTGATGGCATGTTTCTTGCGTAGTTTTTTCTATACCTGAAAGTTTAAAAATACAGTATAATTGACAAATTAAATTAACTTACTGTAATGGTGGTTAAGTTCAGTCATGACTTTAGTTTTTTAATTTTTTTTTTTAATCTTTTGCTTCATTATAGTATTGTTATTTCTTAATTTATTATATATAATATATATATATATATATATATATATAATATCATATATATAGTATATATATATATATATTATAATATAATATATATATATATCAATATATTATATCTATTATGAAAATTGTGTTTAGTTATTAATGGTTTCTTGTTAATAAAGATGCTACAGAGATGTTATTCATTTGAATCATTCTTTTTTATTATTTAGGTATTTAATATTGTTTAATGTCTAAAGTTACAACCTTGAATGGTTAAATACTAATATAAAAGCAAGAATGTTGAAAGCTGTAAAAAACATTTAAAATTTAATATTGAATCTTTTTGCTATTGTCACTAAACCTTTTGAAGTAAACAGAACGTAGAAATAGTTGTGGTTGGCACATCTTGAATAAACCATGTAAAAACATTAGACTTTAGTTAAAGTAATCCCATATTTTCATAAGGAAATTAAAAATTATTCTTTTTTTTAAACTAAAAATGAATACCATAGGGTAAACCGCAAAGATGGCAGGAGTCGAGGTCTCTCGGCTCCCGGTGTCCCCCGTCGCTCGAGCCCTCCTAAATGGGGAAATGTAAAAAAAATATTCTAATATTTACCCGATGAAAAATGCAAAAAAAAAAAAAAAAAAAAAAAAAAAAACCATTACGATGATTTTTAGGTTCAACATATATTATGAAAGTTTTAATTTAAATAAAGTTCCTTAAAAAGTCTATAGAGATTTTTTGGTTATTATGGCAACCTTCATACATACACAACACACACAACACACATATCTATCTATATATATATATATAATATATATAATAATATATATATATATATATATATATATATATATATATATATAATATATAAGATATAAGTAAATACATTGTTTCTGGCAACTTTTATACGGAGGATAAAGCATAGGGCGAGAAAGAATCTGAACATTTATTAAGCTGACAACGTTTCGGTCACAAAACTTGGGACGCATCATTCAGGTCCTAAAAAATTAAACATTTTATAATTGAATTAGAATAATTTATACAATATAAGTACATGGACGGACCAAAATTAGCATACTACTACTATATAATAATAATAATAAAAATAATATATAATAATAATAATAATAATAATAATAATAATATTAATAAAAATAATAATAATAATAATAACATAAAAATAATAATAATAATAATAAAAGAATATATATAATATATTATATATATATATATATATATATATATATATATATATATATATTATATATATATATATATGAATAATATATATTATATATATATTATATATATATATATATTAACACATTTTTTCTTTTAAAAGGAAACTTTAAATTTTAAAATAAAAGGTTCACCTTTAATAAAATAAATTAACATTTCATTCATTTTTTTTACCTAAGTAAATTCCTATGAACTAAATTAGTTAAAATTTATAGTTTTTTTTTACCCTAATCTTGAAAAATTTACACAAGAATTTAAATAATTAATCTAAAATTTTATGACTCTGAAAAACGCATGCCATCAAATTCACATGAACCTATTCTATTTTTAAACGAATTTAAAAATACTCGTAGACTACCATGTTTATCAACACCATAATTAAGCCTGTTAGAAACTATCTCGTTTTTTAATTTCTAATTTTTGCCATTATTTTCGTTTAGGCCGCTTTTTATTTAGAAATAAGCCAACCCATTGTAGCTCTCACTCTCGTTTTTTTTACGTTTGTAGCCCCTTTTTAATTTTTTTTTAATTTCAAAAATAATTTATAAATTACATTTTTAAACGAATTAAAAATACTCATAGGCTACCATGTTAACACCATAACTAAGCCTGTTAGAAACTATCTTCGTTTTTTTAATTTGCTATTATTAATTTTATGCTTTATATCGTTTTAGGCTGTTTATTTTTCTATCATATAAACAAAAACCCCATTTAATTTGTAGCTGTCACTCTCTGACGTTTGTGTGCCCTCTATAATTATTTTTATTTCAAATATTTTCAACAATTATTTACATTCTATTTTTTTAAACGAATTAAAATACTCAAAGGCCTTCAATGTGTATCAACACCACAAATAAGCCTGTTAAAAGTACTTGTTTATTAAAATTTGCCTAATAATAGGTAAGGCTTTTTATATCTTTAGGCCTTGCTTGTATATTTAGATATAATTCAAACCGATATTTTTGTAACTCTTATCTTGACGTTTTATGTACCCTCTATAATTAATTATTTTTAATTTAAAATTTAAAAAAAGATTATAATTTTGCATTTTTAAACCAATTAAAAAATACTCGTAGGCTACCGGGTTCATTAACACCATAATTAAGGCCTGTTACAAGTGTATTGTTTTTTTTAATTTGCTAATTTAGGAAGGCTTTTTATCGTCTAGGCTGCCCTTTTTTTAGATATAAACAAACCTAATATTGTAGCTGTAACTCTCAACGTTTACTTGCCCTCTATAATTTATTTTTAAAATTTCAAAGTTGTTTTAATAAATTCTCTTTTTAACGAATTAAAAATACTGCCTAGCCTACCATGTTTATTCAACACCAAAAATTAGGCCTGTTAGAGAGTAATTTTTTTTAATTTGCTATTATTTAGGCTTTATATTGTAACACGTCACTCTTATCAACGATTATGTACCCTCTATAATTATCTTTTTTAAATTTTTCAAAATTATTTATAAATCTCTTTTTGCCTAGAGTTAAAAAATACTCCTATGTTTCTTAACACCACAATTAAGCCTGTTAGAAAGTCTCTCTTTTTTTTAATTTTGCCTAATTTAGGTAGGTTATATATTGGGGGGCTGTTTTTTTTATTTAGATACAACAACCGCCATTATAATTGTAGACCCTGTCCACTTCCTCTTAATCTCTTGACGTTTATTTGCCCTCTATAATTTTTTTTTTTTTTAATTTTCATAATTTAAAATTCTAAATATTTAAACGAATTAAAAAAATACTCGTAGGCTACCAGGTTTCTCAACATCATAATTAAAAGCCTGTTAGAAAGTATCTTGCTTTTTTTAATTGCTAATATTAGGTAGGCATATCGTTTTAGGCTGTTTTATTTTTTATTTAGATAATATGAACAAACCCATTTATGTAGCTGTCACTCCTTATCTTACGTTTATATACCCTCTTATAAATTATGATTTTCTTTTTAATTTTGAAAAATATTTTATAAATTACTATTTTTAAAAAACGAATTAAAACATACTCTTAGGCTATCATGTTTAACAACACCATAACTAAGGCTTAAGCAGAGAAAGTATCATGGCTTTTTTTAATTTGGCTAATATCAGGGAAAGCTTTATATCATTATTCTGCCTTTTAATATTTTTATAAGATATATATATAATTTATATTATATATATATAATATATATATATATATATATATATATCAATATATAAATATAATATATATTATATAATATTATTATATAATATATATAGGTATTATATATCTATATATATATATATATATATATATATATATATATATTATATAATGACTGTATCAGTTAATATTTTGTGAACCCAACTTCCATCTTGAACTGAAATCAGCTGGCTGAAGTCTTGAGATTTTAAAAAATTTAAAATTTGTTTAAAAACCCAAACCTTTTATTAGGCAATGCATAAGATGCTATAAAAGATGTCTTAAATGCGTTGAATAGAAAATAGCGCGCACTAATTTTAAGGAAGATGTGGACGAATGGTACACGGCAATAACAAACGCTGCTTATTTGTTGCGTGTATTAGGAAAATTCTGGAACACAATTTCTTTTCCTATTTTTCCCGCAACTTTCATTTGCACACTATCAAGAGCCCTGTGTCGAAACGCAGGTTATTTGCAAATGAATATACTTTTTTAAGCCCAACTCTGGTGGAAACAATGTAGGCCCCTGTATATATATATATATATATATATAATATATTATATATATATATATATATATATTTATATATTATATATATCTATATATATATATATTATACTATATATATATATATATTGAAAAAATTGTAACCGCAACTTGAGCAGTAGCGAAGAAAAATAAAATTAAATAAAACTAATTATATTTTGGTACCAGTAATTATTAATTGCAAGTAATAAATGTGGCATTATCTTTAGTTTGCGTAACCTTTTACTTTTAATCAACAGTAAAATTTGGATAATGTAAAACGAATTAAAAGAAATAACATCGCAACACCATAGAAGTCTTTTTTTTTAGAATTGACAAAAATAAAGGCTAAGCTTTCAGTGAATGGTTTTAATTACCCACTACTTCGCTTTAATGCATTGATGTGTACGACAACTAAAAATTTTGAATTAAAAAAACGCTTCTAAAGCAAAGTTTTTTTTTGTTGACTTGATAGCTGTAAAAAAGGGGACGTCACGATTATGATCGAGAAGTATATATATTATATATATATATATATATATATATATATATATATATATAATATATATATATATTCTATAATATATATATATATATATATATATATATATATTATATATATATATATATATAGTATATATATATATATACATTATAAATCAATGCACTTCCTAATGCTAAGATTAATTTTTGGGACTAAATTAAGTCTATCTTAGAAATAATTTTTGAAAAAATTATTTGCAACACAAAGTGGCAAGCTTATTTACAGTACATTTTCTGACACGTCTTCGTCCCTGTATTTGAGACATCTTCAGAGGAAAGTTGTTCGTAGCAATGAGTTTTGTTTAGTTATATATCAACAATTAAATGCAAATAATGTTGTTTCACTGATCGATGACTTCAATTAAATTTTTATATTAATGTTCGGTCTAAGTTTTTATGTTAGGCCTCGCGTGATATATATATATATATATATATATATACTATATATATATATAGTATATATATATATATATATATATATATATATAATATATATATTATATATATATATATATATATATATATATATATATATTATATGTTTATAAATAGATATATATTTTACCTTATAAATATAAATTATATATAAATTAAATAAAGAAAAAAATACTAGCATTGATAGAATCTTAAAAATACGGGGGGGGGGGAAATATTCTATTTTAAAAAAAAATTTTCTTTATTTATTAACAGCAAAATGATTGATAGATTCCTCCATTTATATTGTTTAGCTATGATGAAAACCTATGTAAAAGTCAGATGTTAGAGTATGTTTTGAGTCTTTCAAGTAGAAAATATCCTTTTTGGAGTAACAGCGTTTTGAGTGAGGTAAATGATTAAATCCTTAACAATCGGCTTCCACTTCTGTCAATCTTTTTTTTTTTTTTTTATATAAATTCCGTAAAATTTTTATTGATAGCTTATTCCTGAGTGACTATACAAAGATTAGCAAGTATGGATCTATGCCTCACAAACTTCTTGTGCAAATAGGTTTAAAAAATCAATTAAGAAAAGAACTGCAATTGCCGTATGGTTCTTTTCATTTAACAATTGATTCCCTCAAATGAAGAAAGTCTCATTTTTCTTAACGAAAGCAAGAAGCTCAGTTGCAAAATTCCAAATGTTTAAAAATATTCATCGAACTTTGCATTGAAAATCTTTCAAGCAAATATCACAAATTTAATATGTTTAAGAGCAGTTTCTGTAACACTGCTAGAGAAGAACTACAAATATATAAACCATTTGAAACAATGACAGGAGATAAATTGAAGTCATAATAAATTTTAATAACAAATTTGCTTTTGAAATTGCAGACTTCAAAAGACCTTTTTTTTTTTTGTAGGTTTTAATATCTTTGGATCCATTCAAGCTCCCTAAAGCTTTCAACGAATGCTTTAAAAAATTTCGGACCTTTATTAAACCAAGGAGCCAAAATAAATATTTTTTTTAACTTTTGTTAAGTTGATAAAACTAAGAAATACATTTAATGATCCAAGGGAAAAAACAGAAAAAAAAATTATTTAAATTTATATTAAATTTTGTACAAGTTTCATAAAGCGATTTTTTGTGTACTTTTATGATGTCAAAATGAGATTTTTTTTTTTTTTTGTTCAAAATTAATTTTATGTAAAATTATTTTTTCATTCATTTTATTGAGTTAAATATTATATATTATATTATATATATATATTAATAATATAAGTATATACATAATATATATAATATATATTATATATAATATATATGATATATATATATATATATATATATTATATATATATACTACTATATAGTTAATATATATAATATATATATACTATATATAGTGGTCAGCATCCCGAAAAGGCCAGGAATGTAACTAAAAAAACTATAACAGCTACACGAAAATAATCATCATTTTATTAATCAGGAGACATTTTACCCCGGAATTAAAAAAAAAATAAAAAAAAATAACGCTTTTTAAAAAAATTAAATTTGTTAAAAATGTTGAAAAAATTACAGTTTTTTAAACTGTATGTAATTAATCGTTTTTAGGAAGTACAAAGGAACGTCAGTGTGGTAAAAGACAACAACATGCATGTAACTAAAAAACTAGAACAGCTACATGAAAATAAGACTTTTTTTTAACCAGACATTTTTTATGGATTAAATAAAAAAATAAAAAATAAAAAAATAACGCTTTTAAAAAAATTAATATTTAAAAAAAAGAAAAGAATGTATGATAAGTATCGTTTATGAGAGGTAGAAAAAGTGTACGATAAGTTTCGTTTTTGAGAGATATTAAAATTACTTTACTATCAAGTAGTAGTTCAAAACGTAGTGATGCTGTTAAAGAACTTATTGTCATTAATAAGTAATAAGCATGAATTGTTGGGTTATTTACAATTTTGTGGCCTATTATTAAGTGAAAAAAAGTGTAATAAGTGCAGAAGAAAATGTCTAATATACAGAAGAGCAGGATTTTTTTTCAATGTAATCGACGAAAATGCAATACAAGATACACAGCAGTTGCCAAAAATTCATTTTTATCATCCTCACATTTGCGCATTGAAGTTGTCCTTCAAATTATTATTTTTTTTTTAAATGACATAACAGAAACGCAAACAAGGAAAATGTTAGGATTATCTTATACAACGGTATCAGACTGGTATAATTTTTGCAGAGAGGTGTGTGAAGTTTCAGTGATGCAGAGCACTGAAAAAATTGGAGGAGAAGGTAAGGTAGTCGAAATAGATGAATCGGTATTTGGTAAAAGAAAGTATAACAAAGGAAAATTTGTTAAAAGTAGATGGGTCATTGGTGGTATTGAAAGATATTCTGGAAAAAAATTTTATTACCAGTAAGTAACAGAAATAGTGAGACAATTATGAATGTAATTGAAACCTATGTAAAACCAAAAAAAAAAAACAATAACTGACGAATGGAAAGGGTATAATGTTCTGAAAAAAAAAAGATTACAATCATCTAACTGTAAACCATTCTGTTAGTTTTATAAATAGTGAAACCGGTGCCCACAGCAATACGATAGAAGGAGAGTGGTCTCCCTAAAGTAAGTAATATATATATATATATATATATATATATATATAAATATAATAGTATATATATATATAGTATATTATATAATATATATATTTAATATTTATATATATATATATATATTAGTATATATGAGTAGAAATCCTATTAGAAAAACCTTTTATAATACGATAGCTCCGTTAAACATAAAAGACTTTCTAGTAGTAGTTTTTTTTAAACTAAAGAAATACCCCAAGGTATACCGCACCGATGGCAGGAGTCGGGGTCTCTCGGCCTTCCGGGGAACTACGGGGTAGGACTATTTCCCCCCCTCCGGGGAGGGTCTCCGGAACCCCCGCTCTTTGGTATTTGGGTGTCGCGGGGTTTCTCCGCCCCTCTTCCTACTAGGGGTATATGAAAACGTCGCCCCTATGTTTCCCCGTCGGCTCGCAGCCCCCCTACATGCCGTGTAATACCTTTACAAATAATATATATATATATATATATATATATATTATATATATATATATATATATATATATATATATATATATATAATATATATATATATATAATATACTCTGTCCCCGCCGACTCGAGCTCCCCCCAAAAAAAATAGCCAATTTTTAATTTTTTTTCTTTTTTTTTTTTTACATTTTCCTAGCTAAATTTTTATTACTAGGATTCCAAAAATGTAATTCCTTTTCCTTGTAGTTATTGTACATTTTTTTTAGATTTTTTTTTTTTTTTTTTTTTTTTTTTTTTTACATTTTCAGCACTAAAATTTTACCAGAATTCCACAATTGTAGTTTTTGAGATATGGATTGTGGCTGCTTCTAGCGGCTGGCATATTATATATATATATATATTATATATATATATATACTATATATATATATATATATATAATATATATATATATATATATTATATATATTATATCCTATAAGTTAGTTAGTTAGTTAGTTAGTAATTTTTTTGTAGAATAAAAAGAAACTGCCTAAAAACTGGAATAAAAGACGAACTATTCCAATTCTTACTTTCACGTTATATTTGGAAAAAAAATAAGAAACAAACACAATTTAGATTAAAAATGAAATAAAAAATTTCAATATCTTTAAGAATTTCACCTTAACAATATAAGGTAAAAGTTAAGTTAATTTATTAAATATATATATATATTAAAAACGATATAAGGTAAAAATCAATTATTTAAGAAATATATTAATAATATAATAATAATTGCAATTTTCACAATGCAACTTTACAAATTTCTTTGCAGGGCATAAGGATTTTTTTTAGTATAAAATAATATTTAAAGTGTAATTAATAAATATTAGAATAAAATACATTTTTTTTATGTAAAGTTAATTATTTATTAATTAGTAATATAATATAAAAAAGCGATATAAGATAAAAGTTAATTAATTTAATGCAATCATACAAGCAACATTACTGAGACAGATCCCTTCGTATGTTGCAGGAAAAAAGAACCCTTCTCAGAATGGACGCTGCCAGGCCTAAGAGGTTACTAATATTTAAGGTGCTTTTAATAAATATTTGAATAAAAAACTGTTTTTTTTTAAGTTGCACCCATGAAATTGCTCGAATGAAATACATTTTTTTTTTTAATATATAACTATATAATAAAAAACGATATAAGATAAAAGTTAATTAATTTGATGCAAGCAACATCGATAACTTCGTAATAACTTTTCGTATGCTGCAAGGTAGAAAGAAACCGTAAAAAAAAATTGGTATTTGGCACCTTTTGCTCTCGAGAAAGACTAATGCAGGTTTGAAGGTCAATCAGAGCGTGCACAGTCAGGTGTAAGATTTTTACTAATATTTAAGGTGCTTTTAATAAATATTAGAATAAATATTTTTTTGTTTTTGTTTCTCTCGATGAAATTACGTTACATATGAATATAATGCAAATATTACTATAGACATTACCGTGCTATAGATTAAACCTATTTTTAATACATACCTTTTCATTTGTGAAAATTGAGAAAATTCGTAAAAAATCCCTCAAATGAAATAATTCTCAGATGGCATTACCAAAACCATTTCCGGTTTTAATTTTTTTTGATTACTCCCTGGTTTACAAGAGCTATAATTTCGGATCATGTCTCCTTATCCGCTTCCCACCTCTATACCTATCGATCGTATGAAATCGCACACCTTTCATAAATTGAAGTGAAAATGCTTAAAATCAATTTTTTTTTTTTTTATAAAAAGCTCTCTCCCCTCACGGGCATAGCCCTATTCCAAGAGGGGAACTTTCTAGGTATTTACCTAGGATTCGAACCCACGCCTAGCCATGCGCTCCGTCGCTCTACCGTTTAAGCCACGGTAGTGGCTAAAATTGAAACTTTAATACTAAAGCAGCTTCACACCTCTAAAAATATTAAAAACATAACCTTTACTTAATGTATATATAAAATAAATTACTTTTATATTCATTATTTATTTCACCTCTGGATTGTTTAAAAAAAAAAAAAAAAAAACACGCGGCAATTTCTGAACATCAACGTAATACAAATGTTGCTAGAGACATGCATAAATCGTTCCAACAAATTTGTAATTAACGTACTGAAAATAAAATTATTTTAAAATGTTATATATATATAATATATATATATATTATATATATAATATATATATATATATATATATATATTTATATATATATATCTATATATATATATTATATATATATATAATATATATTACGACCTGTTTGTTTTCGACTCCACAGTTGTTGGATTTTTTTTTTTCAATATATTGCTAGTATAATGATACTAACAATGAATTTATGTGGTGACGGACATGATTCAAAAAATATATAGGACCTGTTTTGTTTTATAATCGTGTTCTTTTTTGTTTTTTTAATATATTGGTACTATATGATACCTAACATGAATTTACGAGTTAAACGGACATGATTCAAAAGGTCGAAATATTTTAAATAATTGTTTAAAAATCACTTAATATTAAATATTTTTTCAAAATGAAATATTTTCTTTGATAATTACTTTATATATATACTTACATGTTTTATGGTAACAGGTCGTTTGTTATGATTTTAAAACTGAACGAATACCCTAAGAGTAGACCGCATAGATATCAGGAGTCGGGGTCTCTCGCCTCTAGGTGGACGACGGGGGGGTCTTCGTCCCCCTCTGTCTCCCATCGCTCGAGCCCCCTAATGGAAAATATATGCTTCTTTGAACCTCAACCTCAACTTACTCGCATAGTTTAATTGGCTAAATAAAATTGCTTAAAAAACTAAAAAGAGCATTATTATTATTATTAATTATTATTTTTATTATTATTATTATACTAAATATTTAAATTATAATTTCATACGTCTGAAAAATTTTTCCTTTAACAAAGTTAGTGAGAGCCAAACTAATATAATAAAAGAAAATGGCCTTTCTTACAAAAATTTCTAGGTCGCAAAATCAAAGCCTCACACAATACTTAGCCTAAGGTTATATAAAATTGGTATTGAAAAGGTGTCAAAAATTTAGAAAAAAAGTACGTATCTAGTCTTTCCTCAATTCTTTCCTTTTTTTGTTTTTTATTTACAAAAAAAAAAAAAGTAAAAAACCTAAATTTCTCAAAATAATTAGTTTCAATCGATTGAAAGTGTGCAAGTTCTTACGTGTACAAATCAAAGTTAGTTATAATCATATATTAATTCATATAACTACGTACCTAATTAGAACAAAAGTTCAAAAAACTTTTAACAATAAGAGCGTGGTTGTTCCTTTCGTTCGATTTGGTAGCGGTTTAAAAAAAAATTGGCTTACGCTTAACTGGAAGCTGATAAATGCGACATGAGCCAAAATTTTTCTTTACATCGTAACTTTCTACCTCTACCAAACCTTGTTTCGCCCATTCGTGAGTTTTTTGTTCATTTTGTGACACGTGCTGTGTTTGCCTATTCTTTTTATTAAAATAGTAGTACGCAATTGACAATCTAAAATAGTATCTAATTGCATTCGCTGTGCATAAATATTCTGTGTTGTACTTCAACATGGAAATGTTAATAGCGCAATGAACATCTTAACGCGCAGGATATTTTCAAACGGCTTAAATCCTCTAAAGCTCTTCCTTCATTGGCTTCTGCATCCATCATCGTTGTCCAATCCGAAAGTCCACTATTTTATTTCAGCGTTCGTAGTATTATTGCCTCCGCAAGAGTATTCTCCTATAATGCTTTCACAGCCACTAACCCAAGAATATGACCACAACCTTATATTTCTTCATTTTATTAATATATACTTTTTAATTTACCTTTTTATTAATTAGTATTTTTAAGATTATTAAAAAATTTTTTTAAATAATTAAGGATCAACATTAAATTTTTTTTGATATCAATAATTTCGTGAGGGGTGTTTATGTTCTTATATATATATTATATATATATATATAATAATATATATCTATAGTAGTATATATATATATATATATATAATATATTATATATATATATATATATATATATATATATATATTAATATGTAGCTTCGTTTCCAACGTCTGAATGAGGTTGTCGGTAAAGAACCACTTGCAGAAGAGCTGCAGACAAGATATCAAGGAGCACGTTGTCAATATCCTCCAACAAGAGTTCAGACCTCCTATTACCCATGATACAGATGAAAATTAGACAGCTGACAACTTAACTTGGTCCGATAATAAATCCGGTGAAATTTCGGTAGAAATTCCTGATGAAATTTAGACAAGGCGAAGTTAGAAAACTTACCAACAGCCACGCAAGAGATGAGGAGTTTCTGCAGGAACAACAGCATTCAGCAACTCCTAATTGCAGGGCCAAAAAGTTTCCGCTTTCCCTAAGACGAGCACATTCGCCTTGAAGGTTCTCGTTCCTTTACCTTTGTGAAAGTAGTTTCTCGACTCTACTGGTAATCAAATCAAAGGCCCAAACAGGTTGGATGCTGAAGCGAACATGCGATGTGCCTTGAGCCACACAGACCCACGTATTGATTTGCTTGTAGCAAGAAAGCAAGTACATCCTTCGCGTAAAAAAATACGGGAATATATATATATATATATATATTATATATAGTATATATATATATATATATATATAATATATATATATATATATATATATTATATATATATATATATATATATATAATATATTATATATTTCATTCAATTATTATATATATTTCCCAAAGTCCGATCAAAACATGATTATCTGCCTACCTCTGAATTTCGGAGACGTTGTTTTCCAATCCTAATAACCATATGCACATATCCAAAGATGCATATGTTTGCAGCAACATCGTGACTTCTTTCAACCGTCGGAATATAAATCGCCGCTAACCTCTATTGAAAGAGGTGACAATGATAGGGGAGGTTGCAGGAATACTCATTCATAAGTCTGTCCTATTCTCCAGTCCCTCTCCATACCAAACTTCATGCAGTGGAAGCACGAATTCACTTGTCCACCGACCTTACTATCTGCTCGATCTACTTGGCTCTAAGTAGCGAATTTACTAAGGTCGACTTAGGTGATCTTTTTAAATAGCTCCCTACTCCGTTTGTTATACTAGCAGTGATTAAACTCCGCCACCACCCTTTATGGGCGCTCTGTCACTTCGTCCATGTCCAAGATCTTATAGATCTCCTAACCCCCTTTTTCCCTGGATGCTTAAGCAAGGACTTCCTAGATGTGTAAATATTTAAAAAAAGTTTGTGTAGCTTTGTATTTGAATTTCTTTTTGCTCCCATTCCCTTATGGATCGCTTTACCTGGTCCAGCTTTGATTAATTATTTATTCATCAGTGATCATTACCCAATAGCTTTAAATGAGATTGTACCAAGCCCAATGCAAAAACCTATCTCCAGCTGGCGTTATGATCGAGCGGAGTGGGCTCCTTTTATCAGGCCACAGCTATCTCACTTTTCCCCCTTCAATAACCGATTTGCGCCTGTTTGATGATGCCTTTCGCTTCTTCCAGCAAGTCGTCATCTCGGCAGCGGAAGCTTGCATTCGGCAATCTTGCAGGCGGCCGGTCGGCAACCCCTTGGTGGTCCAAGAGTGCGCACAGCCAACGCGAGAGCAGAAACCTTTACAGCAATAAAAAAAAAAGACCCGACCACCCAACAGGAATTCAATTTTTTTAAAGCAGTATAAAATAGGGAAATTAAATTGACAAACACGGCAAAATATTTTTTTTTGTGAAAACTGTTATCGACTGTCAACTTCACAACTCCCCTTCCTTTAGTGGGGAAGTTACACAGTAAATATTCGTCGCTACCAACAACTAACTCTTACCCACAAGTCCTTCCGTTATGGGCCTTGATATAAAACTGACACGGCATCACAGCTCCTGCTGCCGTTGCAGATGCATTTAGGCTATGGGTTTTTGCTAGCCACTCGAGTTCTTTCCGCTAATCCTGAAGCCTTTCAAAAATTGAAAACTAACACGGCACTGCCAGACTTTTCAACAGCGAAAGGGGAAGATCATACCTACAACCGTCTTTTTACACTTGCAGAGTATCAAATTGCACTGGCGAATAGCAAAGACAGTGCTCTTGGTCCAGACATGATTTCGTATATCATGCTCCGTCATATACATCCCTCAGTATCAGCATTTTTGCTAGATCTATATAACAGAATCTGGATCGAATCCTCTTTTCCATCTATTTGGAATACAGCTTTTGTAATTCCTATACCATACCTGGAAAAGATCCGAAGGTGGCGGACAACCAAAGAAAAATTTCGCTGACCTGCCATACCTGTAAATTAATGGAGAAAATGGTTTCGGGTCGCTTTCTCCCTGTTCTGGAGAGTGAATTTTCACTTCATATTTTATCTATACAAATTGAACTGCGGTTTAATTGCAGTATTTACATCTATACAAATTATACTCCGATCTAGAGTGGTCTCCTTACATGGGTCCTGTGTTACCTTTGACCCGAGTGCAAGCGGAGATGCGTGGCTGAGGTATCTGTCCTGACATAGGAGGTCCTTATTCCTATTGAATAGAGCACTCTTTCATAGGTTTAAGTCGCGTATCTTTTTAGCTTGTCGTGGTTGAGGGGTAACACGCTTGGCATACCGTTCGCGAGGGCCCGGGATCTAATCCTGGTAAGTGAAGATTCACTCAAGTTATTTTATCTACACAAATTGAACTGCGGCTTAATTGCAGTATTTACATATATATATATATATATATATATATATATATATATATATATATTAATTATATATATATATATATATATATATATATATATATATATATTATATATCTATACTTGTCCCTTCTCCCCACTCCCCTCCTACGAGAAACAGGCGATCTGGAGATATTGTGACCCTGTTCCAATTCATCCCAAACCCTATGCTAACCCCCATCTCGATTTATTAAAAAAAAAAAATTTACGTAGTGTTTTGAAAATTTTGCTATACCCCAAAATAGGAGCTCGATGTAAAAAAAAAAATCTTTTTAGTGAAAATGCTAAGAAGTTGAACTGTGAGCAGTGGCAAAATAGTTTGGTATACAAATAATTTTTATAAATGAAAAAATGTGTATCGAAGAATTCTACAAGCAGTAAAATTTTATTCTAATCGGATGAATAATAAAAAAGTTACGCCATCAATTATTTAAAAAAATATTTCGGTGTTTGTACCTACATCAGAAGAATTGCATTAACTTTATTATATAAATAACTATTATGCAACTTCCAGATCTTGTATAATTGGAAAGGATACACATGTGTTAAGATAAATTTTTTGTATACTTTTGCCACTGTTCATGGGAAAACAAATTTTAAAAAGTATTCCCCGTGAGTAGCAGCAAAACCATTGAGCATACAGAAAATTTATCTAAATAAAAGATGTGTATATCGTCGTTATAAAAGCCATAAAAATTTCATTCTTATATAACGTGAATAATTGTGTGATTCCCTCTACACCAATAATTAACTTCCTTTGTTTATTTGCAACTCAAAACAAAAAAAAACCAAAAAAAACTTTTTAGTTATTTTTAGATCAGTTTGAAATTTTCTGAGCATATATAATAATTTTGGGGAAGGTACACATCTTTGTTTAGATAGGTTTTTTGTATGCCAAACAGAATTTGTCGCTTTTCATGAGAAAACATTTCAAAGTTTTCGAAAGTTTTCTCGTGTCACGGCAAAACTGTTGACCTACGGAAAATTCCCATCTCTATAAATATGTGTAACTTGTAGATTTACACAAGCTGTAAAGTTTTCATTTTAATCTGGTAAATATTAAAAAAGCCGCTCAATGCCAACCAATATTTTTTTTATTACAGTAACATGAATAATTTTAATGTACCATTCCCATACTCAACACCGAAATTTTCAATATGTTGAGGCGTGGTATTTACATTCATTTGTTTTAGATATATATGTTTTGGTAATTCCAGACATTTGCCGCTGCTTATAGGAAAATTTGAAAGAATTTTCCAATGCAACAGCGGCAATATTCATTCTGGCTACAAAAAAATTAATCTAAACAAAAAATGTGTATCTTCCTTAACTATACTATACAAATTTCATATCAACTGAAAATAAGGTTATTGCTATTTTTCGTTTATAACTTTCCAAAATTGATTCCCCCACCCCAACCGTATCCCCCTGTCTATCATGAACATTATAAATATTTTTTTGTGTTGGAAAATTCAAAGAGCATACAATTCTGTATTAGAAACTGTTAAAACCAAAAAATCATAGAATTGACTGATTGCAACCGTCAAACAGTAAAGTAATACAACCAGAAACCTCTGAATAACGCAAAATATTAAGTTTTTGTTTTTGTTTTTTTTAGACTTGTTTGTTTTATGTTTAAAATTTACAAAATAATGACCAGAAGAGGTTATAAAAGAATGTAAAACACGATTCAAAAATATTATAGTATATAATATATAATATATCTATATGTAATATATATATATATATATATATATATATATATTATATATATAGTATATATATATATATATAATATAATCTTTATATATATATATATTAATGTAAGAGCGGAAGTAGGATCCTTGTTGTAAAGCCGGAAATAATTGTTTCATTCTTTATTTTTGTATAGTATCAAGGTCACCGAGGTGACTCTGGCCCAAAACGCCTGTGCCACTGGCATAGAAGGCAGTTAGGAAAAAGAGCCCGGAGAGCCAACACTTTGACACTCTCTCGGTCCAAAAATTGATACTGTAATTGTAGTCCTTTTAAGTATTTAAAAGTGTTTATGTAAAATAGTCACTAGACAAAATTAATAAAGAAATAAATAAAGGAACGTTTCACTATTCCAAAACTATTTTATTATTTGTTATATCAAGGTGATCTCTTAAATAGGGCCAATTAATCATTATAGAGGTCAATCTTTGTACATAGTTTTGGTGGACCCCAGGACAGTGACAAAAAGCCCCCCTTTCTGATCGGTGGGGCGCATAGCAAAAAAAAATGGATGAAATAATTCTGAATCTTGAGAAATTGAGCAGAAAATACCAGTTGATCGAATTATTACTAGTTAAAGCTTTATCTGAACTAAAGGCAGTTGAAAAATTGACAGATCCTTGTCTTATTATTAAAAATCGTTATGATATTAAAATACTGATAGAAAAATTGGAAAGATCATGTAATAAATTTTCTATGGAAAATAAAATAGCTCTCAATGAAATGATAGAAAAATATTGAGTCACATAAATCTCACAAGAAACTATAAAAAAAAAAAATAATCGATGAAAATATTTATTTAGCATCATCATTAAATAGAATAAAAAAAATCTAAAAATCTAAAAACTAAAGTGGGACTATTTGAATAACTTTGTAGTATTCTTGAAAAGCAAAATTCAATTCTGGATATTCATGTAAATAAGAAAAGCAATAAATAAAAATTTAGTTTCTCAAAATTAAATTTAAGTTTTAAATTATTTTGCAAATAAAAACCCTTTTTTCTTGTCAATATCATTTGGGATATTTATGTTTTAAAGTTGAATTATATGCTTGAAAATTGTATGCTGCAAGTTTTAATCACAGCTCTTGGTAAACTACTTCGTAACAACTATTTAAATTGTAGGTTGTATTACAGAGAAGACGATGTAAAATGCAAACTTATGATATTTTCACATTCTAAGACCGTGAAGAGTAGGGGAAGTCCCAAGTATACATCAAAAGCAGTCTGCAAAAACTTCGAAACGTTTCCCCCTCTTCCCCCAAATCTCCAATTCAAAGAGAAGAAAATTCAAATTCGGATGGGGAAGGAAGTCAGGACCTGCATACCCCGCTACGAGCAAGATCTGTTACCCCCACAGTCTCCCCCTCCTTGAGGGAGACTCCAAAGACCAGTCTGCCTATTGGTGCCATTCCAAAGTTAGATGTTCGTAATATAATGACCTGGTTACATACGACTATAACCGTATTCAAACTTAATGGAGTAGATGATCCAAAAGAGCGCGTAAGAATATTAGCCTCCGTCCTCCCCATGATATCGTAGCGACAATCAAATTTCCATTGGGGGGAGATTGCTTTCAAAAGTTAATTGCGTCGATAGAGGAAGCTTACGCCCCCAATCTGAGAAGTCAAATCAGTGAGATTTTCAAAAAAGGAAGAAAAAAAGAACTCCCTTCAGTTTACTTGGCGAGAGTTCGTGATGTTATGGGAAGAATAGGATTTGATCTGCTTGCTGAAAACAGTGCGCCTTTTGTTCATGAATTGTTTATTAATGAGCTCCCATCTCGCATCCAAGAAAGCCTAATGACTCTGGCAGACGATAGCAGTCTTGAAAAAATTACAAAAGTGGCTGATAACTTATATAAAAACTTTTATAGGGATAACTACGAAACCCCCCATGAAAGAAGGGGGAGAGAATATTGGGGGGCCGTGAATCATTTTCAAGGAGAACATTTCCCGACCCAAGAGAGAGGATCACAGGAGGAGAGTCGAAATACAAACAACAACAACAATTCCCCGGTTTCAGAAGAGGCTAAAGTAAACAAAGAGTTCTTTCGAGAGATGAAAGGACTTCTCAAGTCTCTCACCAAGGTCGCAGGACAGCTGAGTGAAGCCGCTGCCAAACCGAATCGAACAGAAGAACAAACATCATTTCAAAATAGAAGAAATGCTCCTAGAGAACGTAAACAAGGCAACACTGTAAATGCTGAGCTGCTAGGCGAGTAATATGTAAACCCCACGCCAGATTCCTACATAGAAGTTACCACATGCCATTTCGGAATTTTGTCCTATTGTATTCTTTTGGTATTCCCGCAAAATAGAGAAAGTCAGCAGCACCATGAGTCAAACCCCCAAAGGCCGGGAACGCAATCAGAACCCCCCTCCGCACAGGAGTTAGGGAGGAGGTGAATATTTTACAGGAAAATGATTGTATTTTTAATTATGGGGATTTGCTGTCAGTAAATACATTTGCATGCGTCCACTAGTAGGTATAAATATTCAATGAATAATAGTTATGTTTGGTATTCTAACGAAGTATAATATAAATAATAATAATAATAATTTCCAGCTTGGTGTAATTTTTAAGAGTAACGAGCCGAAGTGCTCCAATGGCATGTAACAAGGAGTTTTGTCATCTTCTAAACGAAGCTCCTTGAGTACCCGACTATTTGAATAAGAGTATCCATTGTAACCGCATTACGATACCGACGCGTTGGCCTCTAGCGCGCACAGTATGTTAACGACGAATGTTCCGACAAGGAGAAAGTCCGGTGCATAAAATAATATGTCTGTATTAAAAAATGTAAGAGATTTATAAACTTTATACTATTGTTGATAAAATATCAAATGGAGTCTTTATTATAACTCAGGTAGTGAGATCCAATTAAACTCCCTCTGGATGGGGAAGAATAAGATACTGATTATATCTAATTATTGGTCAAATTAAAGCCGCCAATGAACCGTAATGGAACATATTACTCTCGCGAATTGTTAGCAATTGATTTTGGTTTAAAGAGAACTTATGAGGTAGAATTTTTAACAACCAGATTACCTATTTGTATTCTTGATGCCGTTTTTGAAAAAACTTTACTTGCATTATTGATTTTAATACCTATATTTACCTGATACTCAGAGCAAAGAATATACAATTTACGAAGTGCCTGAATTTGTATTAATAGAGCTTTCAATCACAATCTCACCCAGTTTCCTTCTTCTGTAGTTTCTAATGAACGTTTTAGCGATATACCTATAATTAATAATCTTTGTATTTGAATTTAAACATTTATTTATAAATTCCATATTTAAACGAATATTTTAATGTTCGTGAGAAGCAACTTAAAGCTTGGGTCGACTTGTTTCAAAGAATTTGGGGGAGGGGAGAACGCTGAGTCGAAACTTAATAAGAAATGGGGGGGGGTACCTTTGCTTTACGGGGGGGAGAGAAGACTCTCGTTTCAACTGCTATTTTGAAGGAACTAAGCTTCGCTTTTTCCCTTATAAACTAATATACAGCGGGCCACCTATAAAACCTTAAAAACTCGCCGATTCCTCATAAATTATTCGAGCAAACAAAGAGAGCTATTAAATTTAATAAAAGCGAAAGTTTTAAAACGAGCAGCGCCATCTCATGGAGTTTTCCCATGCGTCTTAGAAAGAGTTTGGGAGGGGTAACAATCGTGTGTGAATTTTAGAAAAAATTAATTCCGGTTGCGGGCAATGACGTATTTGCTATGCGAATATATGATATTTTTAGCGCGCTTTCATGGGATCAAAATTTTTTAAGTAAACTTAATGTTACGAACGCCGGTATTATCAATTTGCCTTTGGCAGAAGCCGATCAACAATATTTTAGTATTAGTACACAATGCTCGGGAATTTTTCTTTTAGGCAATAACCGATGGGATTTAAAAATTCGAGTTCGTGCTTCATGAGATTTTTAACTATATTTCTTCAAGGCATTCCCGGTGTACACGTGATTTAGATGACATTTTGATAGGGACCCAAAGATTTATTCAGACCACGTGGTTGGAATACTTAAACAGAGTTTTGAGAGATTAAAATCATTTTAAAATTTGTTTAAAAAAAATGGCGAATTTGGGGTAAAAAGGTTGTTATTTGGGTTTTGGAATTTGACGGAAGAAAGGCTTTAGCCCATTGTCCTGAAAAAGTTGACCGCACAATAATTAAATGTCCTCGCCCGTTAAAAAAAAAAAAAAAGTGCGTTCCGTTTGTTGGCAGAATTTCATTTTACCGCCCAAAATATACCGTGTTTTACAAATCTAACGCTGCCTTTGTATAGTTATTTAAAGGGAAAAAATTGCTCTAATAAAAAATCACGTGGTCTCCCGATGCTGAG
>JABUQX010020258.1:0-12500 GCA_015478945.1 Trachelipus rathkii
GACGAAGATCTAACCAAAGGGACTTTGTTTTCGTTGGTTTAGAGATACAGGCGGAGAATAATGAGAAGTTTTTATCCTCACAAGACGACGATATACGCTGTACTGTCTGATGTTCCTGACTTTGAAATATTATTTCAATGTTGACGTACAGATATAAACAACTGAACGATCCTTGTATCGAACCTCTCGAAAATAAGTCTCAACAGCTGTACTTCTCTGCCAACGAAAGTAGGTATGCCTCTTACCTGTGGGACATACTGTTCGTTTGAAAAAGTGTTATGAAAATTCGGAGATGATGATAACAACACTTAAATATAAAGACCATGGTTGTATCATCTGTGGCGATTTAAAGGTACTCTCCATGTTAGTAAGACATCAAAGTGGATACATAAAGCATCCGTGTTTCCTATGTGAATGGGATAGCCGTGATAGGAATCAGCATTATATTAAAAAAGAATGGCCACTCAAAAAATTCCCACAGCCTGGGATAAAAAATGTACAAAAAGAGAGTTTAGAAGATCAAAATGACTTTTTACTTCCCCCCACTTCATACAAAATTAAACTTGATGAAACACTATGTAAAGGCACTAGCAAAAGATGGAATATTTTAAATAAATTTTCACCAAGTTTCCTAATTTGTTGGAAGGCAAGCTAAAGGAAGGAGTGTTTGTCAGTCAGGTCATTGGAAAACTTTTGAAAGATGACGTATTTGAAACAAAGATGGGAGAAACAGAAAAACAAGCTTGGAGATCATTCAAATACGTTGTGAAAAACTTCCTTGGAAACAAAAAAGGTCCAAATTACAAAAATATTGTTGAAAATATGTTAAAAAGACTTTAAAATGTTAAAGACTTGGGTTGCAACATGAGCATTAAAGTTAATTTTTTACACACATCTGGATTACTTCCCAGACAATGTAGGAGCTGTGAGTGAAGAACAGGGTGACCAATTTCACCAAGATATAAAAGAAATGGAAAGACGATATCAGGAAAAATGGAATATCAGCATGATAACCGATTACTGCTGGATGCTAAAGAGGAACAATCCGCATAACGAGCACAAGCGGAAAAGTACCAAAAGATCCATCGACGAAAACAGGAAACGATATTGTGAAGACGTAGACTGATTTTAAATGATATTTGTATGTTTTTGCCTTTTTTTTAGCTACACATTTTGTACTCTGTATTCCTATTTAAACGTTAGAAATAGATTTTACTTATTAAATTTTTGTGATTTTGTGATTTATTTTAAAACTTTAAACCCCTTCTGTAAAATAACTTTACGTAATATAAAAACTGGTCTTATTTGAAATCAGGACATCAAATTCTATAAAATGAACACCTGAAAGTGAAGACAATTTTCCAAAAGTTATATTTTGCAGGCCTGTGCTATACCTTAAAATATTGATGTGTTTACATTTATGTCATTCATAATGAACCAACATTTTATATGTCTGGTTTTAGAATGCAAATTACGGTCTAAGTAAATGAAATAGAAAGCTTCTAATATGTTGGTAAACAAATTCATTAGGATTTTTACCACTTTTTATTTTATTTTTTTTAAATGAAGGCATGCTTTCAGTCATTATCTCCTAAAATAATTAAAATTGTAACAATAGCTAAAATCAGTAAAATGGCTCTGATGTCTTCAACAGTGACTGACTAAAACTCATAGTGATAAAACGAATTGCTTTTTATTAGAGACCAGGATGCAAACTGAAGAGTGATTTGAATTTTTACCCTTTACACTATATATATATATATATATATATATATATATATATATATATATATATATATATATATATATATATATATATATATATATATATATATATATATTATATATATTTATATATATATATTATATATATATTATATATATACTATATGTATATATATATATATAATTATATTATATATATATATATATATACTATATAATATTATATATATTATATTATATATATCTATAATATATATATAATATATATTATATATATATATATATATATATATATATATATTATATATATATATATATATATAATATATATATATATATATATATATATATATATATAAAGTTCACAATGGCTCAGTGGATTAAAGCTAGTTTTATTCTCGCTTAAGAATCGTAGTTTTCCTCTCGTTAGAGAGAGAGAGAGTTCGAATCTCGGTCGGGCTGCCTGTACGGACACAAAAAAAATTGCCAACAGTAGGAGATTTTCTCTAATTATAAATACAGTTGACGGCAGTAGTAGGGAGTGAATATTGGACGAAAATGACCTCGACCTTTTTTGACCTTTTCTGACCGCTGACCCTTTTTTTGAGCTCGAATTTTTAGCCGGAACCTTTGAACACTTTTTGGCCTTACCTTTTGGGCCTTGACTTTTTTCGACCAAACCCTTGGTCTTCCATGGGTCAATTTTGGCCCACGGTATTTCTTTTGGCAACCCTAATTTTTTTGGCAACCCTGAAATTTTTTTTGGCAACCCTGATTTTTGGCCACCCCTTGGAAGAGGGGTGCGCCAAACGGTTGCGTAAGCAACCGTTGTACGTATTGCCCCCGTATTTTACCCCCCCTTTTTGTCTTCCATGGGTCAATTTTTGGCCCACGGTATTTTTTGGCAACCCTAATTTTTTGGCAACCCCAATTTTTTTTGGCAACCCTGATTTTTGGCAACCCTTCGAAGAAGGGTTGCGCCAAACGGTTGCGTAAGCAACCGTTGTACGTTGCCCCCCCTAATTTTTTCGACCCTAATTTTTCGAACCAAGGTCAATTTTTTTGCCCACGGTAATTTTGTGATCTTCATTTAGGGCTTAGCCCTATTTTTTTGATGTCTTAACTTTTTTTGTCCTTCCCCTTTGCTCCAAAGTTTGACAGATACCATGGGTCCAAATTTGACCCACGTTAATTTTTTTTTGTCCTTCATGGGTTCCAATTTTGACACGGTAATTTATTGTCCTTCCTTTAGGGGTTTAGCCCTTTTTTGATGTCCTTACCTTGTTTGACCATATATTTAGGCCTTGACCTTGGCATATACCATGGGTCAATTTTTGGCCCACGCCAATTTTTTTGGCCACTCGTGCCCCACCCGTCACATATTTCGTTCCTAACTTGAACGCATGTATGGATCTATCCTAACTTGAACACCTACACACACACACACACACAACACACACACACACACACACACACAACACACACACAGACACACACACACACACACACACACACACACACGGCACACACTTTTACACACATTCACTATGAACTTATACACACATTCACTATGACACTTACATTTACCCATATACACTTACATTTACACTTATTCACACGTACAAACACACGACCAACCCTTTGGTCTTCCATGGGTCAATTTTGACCCACGGTCAATTTTTGTCCTTCCTTAGGGACTTAGCCCTTTTTGATGTCTTATCCTTGTTTGACCATGATATTTCGCCCTTGACCTTGCCATATACCATGGGTCAATTTTGACCCACGCTAACTTGATGGCTTTGATGGTTCCCAATCACCGTACGAAGTATCTAGTGATGTTTTTCTATTAGTTTCTATGAGTATAGATGGAGTGCCAGGTGAAGTGCCAGTGAGTGCAGTGAGTGCCCATGAGTGCGCAATGAGTGCCAATGAGTGCCAATTGAGTGCCAAGTGAGAGTGCCACATAGTGCAAAGTGAGTGCCACATAGTGGCAAGTGAGTGCCACACTGAGTGCCACTTTTTTCTAGCCTCCCCTGAGCCTAGAATAGCCCTAATATGGGTGTCTACCCCTAGGTAAAAAGGTATGAGGAATCGATTGGTGTATATTACAAGCTGCTAGGATGCTTCCTACTATGAGTTAGTCTTTTTCTATCACTTATAGCCTATATATTACATGCACACACACACACACATTACACACACTACACACATACACTATGACACTTATACACCACATTACACTATGCACTTATACACACTATGACACTTATACAGCCATAGACACTTACACTAGACACACACACAGATACACTAACACTTACACTCACACACAATACAGATACCTACGCTTACAACTCACACCCTTGTATTTTGATACCTCACCTTTTTGATATCTTCAACTTTGATACCTCAACTTTGATGCTCAACTTTGATGCCTCATCAATTTTGTTGCCTCAGCATTAATGCCTCAGCATTTATGGCTCAACTTTGAAGGTTCATCTTGATGACTCATCTTTGATGACGTCCTTTTTTGATACCATCTATATTGATGATTCCTTCTTTGATGAAATCATCTTTGATGGCTCATCTCTACCCTCATCAAAAGAACAGAGTTAATCTTAATGTCTCCCCCCTAGTTCATAAATTGAAACCAAGGCGAGCAAGCCCCCTCCCCGCGCAAAGATGGAGGCCCGCACGCCGCAGGTGCGACCCGACGCGTTCCCGCCCGCCGCGACGCCGCAGGCGCAATATTTCCGCGTCCCGCCCGCCGCGAGCGCCCGCAGGCGGCCATATTTCCGCGTTCCGCCCCGCGCGTGCGCTCCGCAGCCAGATATCTCCTGAGGGATGAAAATATTATACTATAAGTCATTCCTTTTTTATTTCAATATCTTTAAACATTTCAGAAGAATTTCTTTTCAAAATACTATGGAGTTCATTCATTTTTATTTCATATTAAACATTTTTTATTAAAAACATTTTCCCGAACCTAAAACTGTAACTCATTACAGACCTATTTATTTAACACATATATTTATAAACATTATTTTTTACTTAATACTTTTTTTACTTAATACTTTTTAATTTATAAATTTTTTAAAAATTGTAATGTAAGAGAAAAATCAGAGTGTCTGATATATAATCAATTTTAATTTACTACAATTGTACGAAAATTTTACTAAAAACATTAACAATATCTACATACCTTAAAGCAGTAAATCAGCTAAAACAATAGAGGTGTTACCTAAAACCTAGGGGATTAGTATCTTTGTTTTACTGCTTTTACTGCTTTTAACTCATGTTTTACTGCTTTAACTCACTATGTTTTACTGCTTAGCTCATATATTTAACTTAACGTTTCATACCTTAAATGCAGTAAAATCAGTAAATCAATAGAGGTGTTTACCTAACACCCTAAGGGATTAGTATTGCTTTTTTGTTTTACTGCTTTACTGCTTTAAAACTTTCTGCTTAACTGCTTTAACTCACTGCTTTAATGCTTTAACTCACATACATTACATACCTAAAGCAGTAAAGCAGGTAACAATAGCAGTGTTACCTAACACTAGGGGGGATTAGTAATGCTTTTGTTAGCTGCTTTATGCTACTTTCTGCTTTAACTGCTTTAACTTTCTGCTTTACTGCTTTAACTTCTGCTTTACTGCTTTACTTTCTGCTTTACTGTTTTTAACTTTCTGCTTTACTGCTTAACTCATATATTTATTAACATTATGTTTTTTTATTTTGTTTTAATACTTTTTATTTTTTTATTATTATTTTTATTTATTTTTATTATTAATTTTTATTATTTTTATTAATTATTTTTATTATTTTTATTATTTTATTTTTATTTTTATTATTATACTTATTGTTATTTTCTTCATGCCTATTGTTATTATTATTTAGAACACACATACACACACATACACAACACACACACACACACACACACACACACACACACACACACACACACACTTCACACTTATACACACATTCACTATGACACTTATACACACATTCACTATGACACTTACATTTTCCCATAGACACTTACCATTTACCCTTATAGCACACGCTGTCACACACATCTTACACTTATAGCAACACATTCACTATGACACTTATAACACAACACATTCAACTATGACACTTACATTCAACCCGGCAATGGCAACTTACATTTACACAACACACACACACACACACACAACACACACAACACACACACACACACACACACTCACAGAATTTACTTACACTCACACACACATATTTACTTACACACGCAGATTTACTTACACTCACACAGATTTTCTTACACTCACACACACACAGATTTACTTACACACACACACACAGATTTACTTACACTCACACACAGATTTACTTACACACGCAGATTTACTTACACATATAACGTATAATTTATTAAAGCATTTTATGTTTTAATTAAACACGTACATTTATATTACTCATTCAAATATAACTAAAATTATTCAAAGTTTCCTTAAAGACTTCTATATAAATCAATCATTATCTTTGAAAAAAGAAATTATTATTACTGTTAATACTTTTTGTTTATAAATTTTATAACTATCAAGTTTTAAAATAACTTTTACTAAAATTTTATGAAATTTTATTAAAAACATATATTTTACGTACCTTAAAGCAATAAATCAGTAAATCAGTAAGGTCAGCCCCTAGCACCCCTCTACACCAAGCTATGCCACGTTATGTTCTATTGACTTACTGCTTTACATCATCTTTTACCCCATGTAATAAGTATACAAATAACAAAAATAAAGTTCTTCTCTGCTAACATAACATGTATTTATTAAAATCTTTCTAATTCTTATTAAAAATAACAATTATTCCACTTACATTTATATTATTCGCTCGATGTTAACTAAAAATATTTCAAAGTTTTTGTAAATAATTCGATTTTCTTTATTATTCATTATTATTATTTATCTATGTACATTGACAATCCATCACGAGAAAACACACCAACCCGCACTCCTTACAGAACAAAACTGACTCTCTCTTCTGTAAAATGTGTTGAAAATACTACTTCAGGCCAAAAATTAAGGATAATCCCTTTTGTAATCCCGGGGCGATTTAGACCTAATTTCCCAGGTCAAATATATTTCAAACTGACATTTTTCTGTAAAATGTGGTGCAATAACTACGTTAGGCTTAAATTTAGGCTTAAATTTAGGATAAGCCTTTTGTATCCCAGGCTGATTTAAGCCTAATACCAGGTCAAAAGGTAATTCCAGGATAGACAAGAATTCGGAGAATCAAGTATATTATTATTATAAATATATTTTCAAACTGAACATGCTGGATGCGGTAAGATCCTTTAAGCAAGTAAGAAGGAAATGTTTACCTTTCCTGTGAGTGGACGGAGTAATCCTTATCTCTATACGACCTCGTTGTGATTGTCGAGAATTATTTTATCGCTTTTTTGGGTTTTACGTATGTAAAACATGTTTTTTCATATCCTGACCCTTATCTTCGTTCATTTAAACTCTTAACATACATGTAAATATTTATTTTAAGAAAGTAAAATAAGGATAATAAAAAACTTTTTACTATATAATTAGAAATTTAATAATCATTATCTTACAGTAATTTATATATATATATATATAATATATCTCTTATATATATATATATAATATAATAATATTATAATTTATAATAATATTATATAATATAAATAATATATTATATATATATATATATATATATATAATAATAATATATAATATAATATATATATATATATATACAGGGTAAAATTTAAATATATACAAGAGTGGTTTAAATATACATTACAATGATTTTCATATATACAGGTTCACAATTAAATATAATCAGGAAATATTTTATATATAACACTTCACATACATTTTTACACATAATGTTTTTTATGATTATTTTTATTATTAAATTCTCTAAATCTTTGCAATTGCCAATCATTTATATCATTATCGATGATATACGTTTTCGTGTTCATAATACATTCAGTTAACAACATACGTATAAAAGTTCCGCTCAGATATCATAGTATATTACATTCGGGTCCAACCTGCATAAATATTTTCTTGCCATTGTTTTCTAAGTACATAGACGAATTTATTTCTGTACGTCAATAGAACTTAGGAAGCGATCGATGATGTGCGTAGGATCATCAATCAGGTTTTTCTTAAATGCGTAGTATTCTTGGTATAACATGTTAACTGAATTACGGTTACGTAATTAGATAACACAAATGTCTTTCTTCATCTGTATTAACATTCGCTTACGTACCTCTAACATATATTTCATCTGCGCAAGGCCTGAAATGTAGAATCCAAATGATTTAGGTTCAAATACTGCTGTTTCATTATTTCTCTCCCATAATCTAACTTCCAACTGATTATGTTTTGATGTTTATAAAATGCTAGAGTAAGTTGCTTATCGCTGGTTTCTTCGCACAGGCTAATAACTGTTTCGGCCCAGTTTAAAGCTGAGCTTGGTTTAAAAGTATTCTGTAAACCACTCTTCAGTGTGATTACATATACAAAGTAATTCATCTGGACTCACGAAAATACGCTTGGTATTATAACAGGGTGATTGGGTAGCACACTTGAAAAATTCAAATCCATCGGGTTTTCTTTTATATAAGAATGAAACCCTACTTCCCGGGATCTTGATTTCCCACTGGATAATGTCTTGTATTGAGGTATACTTGTTAAGGTGATTCATTATACACTTAGTGAAATAGAACACTTTTATTACAAACCAGAGAGCTGTGCTCCGCTTAACAGCTAAAACGAATATGATTTTTAAATGAGTTTGGGTTCCTATAACACGCAATCCTCAAATATATTTTTCATCAATCCCAAGGTACAGGTTCAGGAATTGAAAAAAAACATGTTTTTAATAGCGTAAAACCACAAAAAAGCGATAACAATAAATTCTCGACAATCACAATCAACGAGCGTCAATTATAGAGATAACCCATAGACGATTAACCTCATCGTCCACATCACAGGAAAGGTAAACATTTCCCTTATTACCTGCTTAACGGATCTACCGATCGCAGCATCGTTTTCAGTTGAATATATTTATAGAAATAATAATAACATTGATTCTCGACTTCTTGTCTATACGGGAATTACCTTTTGACCTGGTATTAGGTCTAAAATCAGCCTGGGATACAAAAAGGCTTATCATAAATTAAGCATAAATTTAGGCCTAACGTAGTTATTGCACCACATTTTCACAGAAAAAGGTCAGTTTGAATATATATTTTGACCTGGAATTGGGCTTAAATCGCCGCGGGATACAAAAAGGATTTATTTCCTAATTTTAGGCTGAAGTAGTTATTCAACACCTTTCAGAGAGAGAGGTCAGTTTAGTATTCTGTAAGGAGTGCGGGTTGTGTTTTCTCGTGATGGGTTGTCAATGTACATAGATATAATAATAATAATAACGAAAATCCGAATTATTTAAAAAACTTTGAAATTTTTTTAGTTAACCTCGAGCGAATAATATAAATGTAAGTGCATAATTGTTATTTTTTAAATAAGAACTTAGAAAGATTTTAATAAATACATGTTATGTTAGCAGAGAAGAAATTATTTTGTTATTTTTATACTTATTAGCATGGTAAAGATGATGTAAAAGCAGTAAGTCAATAGAACATAACGTGCAAAGCTTGGTGTAGAGGGGTGCTTGGGTGGTCTGACTTACTGATTTACTGATTTATTGCTTTAAGGTACGTAAAATATTGTTTTTTAATAAAATTTCATAAAATTTTTTTTTAAAATTTATTTTAAAACTTGATAGTTATAAAATTTTATAAACAAAAAGTATTAACAGTTAATTAATAATTTCTTTGTTCAAAGATAATGATTGATTTATTATAGAAGTTTTAAGAAACTTTGAAATAATTTTAAGTTATATTTGAATGAGTAATAATAAATGTACGTGTTTTGTATTTAAAACATAATGCTTTAATAAATTATCACTTAATAATGTGTAAGTAAAATCTGCGTGTGTAAGTAATCTGTGTGTGAGTGTAAGTAAATCTGTGTGTTGTGTGTGTGTGTGTAAGTAAATCTGTGTGGTGTGTGAGTGTAAGTAAATCTGTGTGAGTTTAAGTAAATCTGCGTGTGTAAGTAATCTGTGTGTGAGTGTAAGTAAATCTGTGTGTGACTGTGTGTGTGTGTGTGTGTGTAAATGTAAGTGCCATTGGGTGAATGTAAGTTCATAGTTGAACTGAGTGTGTATAAGTGTCATAGTGAACTTGTGTATAGGTGTAAGTGGTGTGTGACAGCGGTGTGTAATAGGGTAAATGTAAGTTGTCATATGTGGAAAAATGTAAGTGTCATAGTGAATGTGGTGTATAAGTGTCATAGTGAATGTGTGGATAGGCTAGTGTAAGTGTGTGTGTGTGCCTGTGTGTGTGGTGTGTGTGTGGTGTGTGTGTGGTGTGTGTGTGTGTGTGTATGTGTGTTCTAAATAATAAATAACAATAGGCATGAAGTAAATAACCTAGTTATAGAATAATAAAATACAAAATAAAATAATAAAAATAATAAAAATAATAATAAAAATAATAAAAATAATAATAAAAATAAATAAAAATAATAATAAAATAAATAAAAAGTATTAACAAAATAAAAAACATCATGTTAATAAATATATATGGTTAAGGCATAAAGCGGAAAGGTTTAAAACAGTAAAGGCAGAAAGTTAAGCAGTAAAGCAGAAAGTTTATAGCAGTAAAGCAGAAAGTTAAAGGAGTAAATGAGTTAAAGCAGTTAAAGCAGTAAAACAAAGCATACTAATCCCCCTAGGTGTTAGGTAAACCTCTATTGTTTTACTGCTTTACTGCTTTAAGGTATGTAATGTATGGGAGTTAAAGCGTAAAGCAGAAAGTTCAAGCAGTAAAGCAGAAAGTTAAAGCAGTACAGCAGTAAAACAAAAGCCATACTAATCCTTAGGTGTTAGGTAACACCTCTATTGATTTACTGTTTACTGCTTTAAGGTATGTAACGTTAATAAAATCTATGAGTTAAAGCAGTAAAACATTGAGTTAAAGCAGTAAAAACATGAGTTAAAGCAGTAAAGCAGTAAAACAAAAGCATACTAATCCCCTAGGTGTTAGGTAACACCACTATTGATTTACTGATTTACTGCTTTTAAGGTATGTAATGTTAAATGTTTTAGTAAAAATTTCGTACAATGTAGTAAATAAAATGATTATATATCAGACACTCTGAATTTTTTTCTTACATACAATTTTTAAAAATTTATAAATTAAAAAGTATTAAGTAAAAAGTATTAAGTAAAAAATAATGTTAATAAATATATGTGTTAAATAATAGGTCTGTAATGAGTTACAGTTTTAGGTTCGCGAAAATGTTTTTAATAAAAAATGTTTAAGTATGAAATAAAAATGAATGACTCATAGTATATTTGAAAAGAAACTTCTTTGCAAAATGTTTAAGTATGAAATAAAAATGAATGCGTATGTATATATATTTTTCATTCCTCCGGATATTGCGCCTTGCGGGCGCACGCGGCGGGCGGGAACGCGGAAATATTGCGCCTGCGGGCGCTCGCGGCGGGCGGGTACGCGGAAATATTGCGCCTGCGGGCGCTCGCGGCGGGCGGGAACGCGTCGGGTCGCACCTGCGGGTGCGGGGCCTCCATCCTTTGCGCGGAGGGGGCTTGCTGCGCCTTGGTGTTCCAATTATGAACTAGGGGGAAGACATTAATATTAACTCTGTTCTTTGATGTAGGGTAGAGATGAGCCATCAAAGATGATTTCATCAAAGATGAATCATCAAAGATGTACGGCAAAAGATGACGTCATCAAAGATGAGTCATCAAAGATGAACCTTCAAAGTTGAGGCATCAATGCTGAGGCATTAATGCTGAGGCATTAATGCTGAGGCATCAAAGTTGAGGCATCAAAGTTGAGGTATCAAAGTTGAGGTATCAAAGTTGAGGTATCAAAATATCAAGTGTGTGAGTGTAAGCGTAAGTGTATCTGTGTGTGTGAGTGTAAGTGTATATGGGTTAGTGTAAGTGTCTATGGAGAGTGTAAGTGTCTATGGCAAGTGTAAGTGTCTATGGCGAGTGTAAGTGCGTATAAGTGTCATAGTGTATATGTAGGTGTAGGTGTGTGTGTGTGTGTGTGGCAAGTAATATATAGGCTATAAGTGATAGAAAAAGACTAACTCATAGTAGGAAGCATCCTAGCAGCTTGTAATATACACCAATCGAATCCTCATACCTTATTACCTAGGGGTAGACACCCATATTAGGGCTATTCTAGGCTCAGGGGAGGCTAGAAAAGGCTTGAAAAAAGTGGCACTCAGTTGGCACTATGTGGCACTCACTTGGCACTATGTGGCACTCACTTGGCACTCATTGGCACTCACTTGGCACCATCTGGGCACTCACTTGGCACCTCACTTGGCACTCACCTGGCACTCACCTGGCACTCATCTAATACTCATAGAACACTAATAGAACATCACTAGATACTTCTTACGGTGATTGGGAACCATCAAAGCCATCAAGTTAGCGTGGGCAAAATTAACCCATGGTATCTGGCAAGGTCAAGGCGAAATATCATGGTCAAACAAGGATAAGACATAAAAAAGGGCTACAGTCCCTAACGGAGGACAAAAAATTACCTACGTGGGTCAAAATTGACCCAGGAAGACCAAAGGGTTGGTCGTGTGTTTGTACGTGTGAATAAGTGTAAA
>JABUQX010020258.1:17500-27500 GCA_015478945.1 Trachelipus rathkii
CTAACAAAGATGACAAAAACGTGAATGATGTTGGTATGTGAAATCTGTGTGTGTGCTGATTGAAATGAATGAGAGAAAAGAAAGGAGTTTGCAATTGAGAGGACCTGTGTACAAAAGCTTATGGTAGACTTGATGTGTACTAGAATTCTAATGGTTAAATAAGTTCGAAAAGTCAAGTATGTTGTGGTTTACGTATGGTTCATCTAGTAAACGGAAGAGTACGATTTTTGGAAATCGAATGATGTCTGGATGTGTTGATAGTACTCAGCATGATATTTTTGGGACTGAATGTTGGATAGTGATCAAAAAAGGATGTTATAACAGTGGTTTGGATGGTGCCGGATCAGGAAGAATGCACACTCTTCTAGTGATATAGGCTTATGTCTTAAGTATATACTTTTCTCAATACACAAGATCTATACAAACTGCTCCATGATGATAGAGTGTGTAGATTCGACTTATCGAGTGAAAAGTATGATGATTTAGTGTTGGTGAAGAAGAATGTTAAGATGATTTGGATGTAAAAATCAGTTAGGTTTAGAATGATATATCGACTCCATAGTGTCTATGTAAAAATCAGTTAGTGGGGACTTGGATGAGGAAGGTGATACGAAAGAAGTAGGTAAAATTAAGATAAAAGTTAAGTGACAACCAATAAGATATCTAAGAGCGCCCGCAAGTTAAACAGTTGAATGTGAAACAAATTGAAACTGAACAAATCTGGGGCAAAATAGAAGAATGTTAGTAGTGCAAAGAAGTAGTGAGTGCTTTAAGAGAAGTAAGAAGTAACAGTCAATGTGGAAGAAGAGTGATGAGCGGCAGGTCGATAGGTACGATGGAGTGCCGAATGCAACTGATAAAGACTCAAAAGAAGATGTTGAAATTATATAAGGAGGAAAAAAGAAATACTAAAAGGATATACTAGAAGAAAACAAGAGGTAAATGAACATTTGAAAGGAGATGAATGAGACTACAAGAATAGAAGCTTCTATATGAAGACGCGGAAAGGTAAGAATGGGGGGGGTTTAGTTTATAGAAGGCTGGGGGGGGGGGGGGATGGGGGGGGTTGCAAGATGGAAATCTGCTTAGGAGTAATGAATAGGGATTACTTTTGTAACTATGAAAGGGTGTGAGAGGAGTGTGGGAAGAACACTTCGAAAATCTCCAAAACATTGGCAGTAATAATGTTAGTGAAATGGTGTGTGTTGATGTGCAAGAAGGAATAGTATTTTGGAGATAAGTGGAGGGTGAGGTAATAACAAGAGTGAAGAAGGATAAAGGATGGAATCTGCATATAAGATGAAATTATGTAAATGATCAGAACGAGCGAGATGGGTATTGATGATTTGAAGTTTTAATAGCGATTTTATAGAGTGTATAGATCCACAGGGATTGAGGAGGAGCGGTAATATACCCTTAATCAAAGGTAATGAGAAAAGGAACTGTAAGAATCTTAGGGATAAGTTATGAGTAGTAGGAAGGTATATCTGGTATTGGTCGAAAGTGCGTGAGTGACTCAAAGACGATGGTGAAACAAGGGCGTTTAGTCACCACCACTCTTATCGACCAAATCAATACCAGCATATACCTTCTCTACAATACTCAATAAACTTTTCCACCTCCAACTTCTACATTCCACTTTTTCTCCCGGCATACTTTCTATGTGCCGACACCATCTCTCCATCCCTTGAAACTAAACTCACTATATACGCTTTTATTACACAACTCCAAATACAATCCATCACCATCTCGCCTCCGTTCTGATCATTTCACCATATCTAGAATATAGCTGATTTATCTTTCAACTTTTTCACTCTACCATTACATCCTCCTTCTAACAACCTTATCCCCAAAATACCTATTCCTTCTTCGCACCATCAAACCACATTCAACTAACACTCTTCATATGATTAATATTGTCACGATATTCGAAGTGTTCTTTCCCACTCCTCTCACACCCATTTCATCATTACAAAAGTACCATCCCTATTCATTATTTAGCAAGATTCCCTTATTCTTATTCTTAACCTTCGCGCTTCCTTCATAAGGCTTTCATTTCCCTTGTAATCCTCATTATCCTCTTCAAACTGTTCATTTACCTCTGTTTTTCTACGTATACACCTTTTATATTTTTTTTTCCTCCTTATATAATTCCAAGCATCTTCTTGAGTCTTTTCATTTGCCTTAGTTACATTCAACCAACGCTCTTTTTTACTTAACGCTTTCCATCACTTCATTCCACCATCACGGTTAAATTCTTACTTCCTACTTAGCAATCCACATACTTACCTTGCATCTACTAACAATTCTTCTTCAATTTGCCCAATTTGGATTTCAGTCACAACTTATACAATTCAATGTTGAAGCCGACGCTCACATACTTATCCTTATTGTCTTGCTCACTTAACTCACTCTTATTTTACCTACTCATTTCGGGTAATCACTTCTCTCATCCAACCCCACTAACTATTAACTTTAGTATCGATAAATTCGTGTTTTATAAACCCTAATAATTTAAATCCAAACACAACTTCAAACATCTTCCTTCATCACAACACTAATCATCATATTTTCATTCATACGATATCACCTACACAACTCTAGTCTCAATATACTTATTGTTACTCTTGTTTTAAAGAAAGTATTACTTACACACTAACTCTTTACGATTTCACATGAAATCAATCAATCCTACCCATTCTCATTCTCTCCGCACCAAAACCACTGTGTACATCCCTTCTGAATACTACCTCCAACCATTCAGTCTCAAAATATCAATCTTGAAGCTCCTACTCACCCCATCCATCATTAATTATACCAAAAAAATGTACTCTCTCAACGTTTCCATCGATACATACCTCAAACCACACTACCGTGACTTTTCAAACTTAAATTTAACCATTAGAATTCTAGACTCACACACACAAAGTCTATGCTTTGTACCACAAGCCACTCATCAAAATTGCAACTCCTTCTCTTTCTCTCTCATTTAATTTCAATCATCAGCCACACACCAGATTCACACCACACAACCAATTTCAACGTTTCTTCATCTTATGTTCAGTCACGCGAGGCAAATCAAATTTGTCAATTCTAATAAATCATCACCTCTCTCCTCTCTCCTCAACAATTATTCCTCTAATATCCAATGTACCATAGATCATACAAATTTCGCCGAAAATAGAAGCCGGTTACGGCGATCAGACCTTCTCTAGCGGGCTTAGAATCTGCAAATAGTGGCAGTAGGCACCAACCAACTACACCGTCCCTAGTCGACTCTACTACGTAGGCACATACGATGTCGGGCAATTCTTTCTCCCCCACACACAGGAAATGATCTATGGATGTCTGTAAGTGATCTAGAAAGGATGTACTTTAATCAGTGTATAATATATTGTGGATAAATGGTGTCAGTAATATGTTGAGGATGAGTATGTAAAGAATATGAACGCAAAAATGAAAATTGCCACCATAAAAATGAGGTAAATTCACACTTCGAGTATGCGGGGTACTCTCCCTCTTAGGATACTAAGATATATATATCATATACTATACTATATATATATAATATATATATTATAATATCATTAATACATAATTATAGATTATATATATAAAGAGATATATATATATATTATATAATATATATTTATAAAAATATTATAAGTATATTTTATATACTATTACTATAATATATATATATATATATATATACTAGTATATATTATATATATAATCATATATATATATATATACTATATATATATCAATATATATATAATATATATATATTATATATTATATAAATATATATATACATATATACTTATATATTATACTATATTAATAATATAATAATCATATATATAATATATACCTTATATTATATATATATATTTATATAGTATATTATATATATTATAATATATATATATAATATATATAGATATTATATCATATATATATAATATATTACTAATAATCTAATTAAACTATATATATAATATCAACTGAATAATATATTAAAATGAAAATAAATAAGTATTCTGCTTTAAAAAAATTATTACCTCAAAAAACATTTTTCATTAAATAAGTAAAACAAGTATTATATCCAAAGACGAGAAAACGTAACAAAATAAAAAAATTTCAAAATAAAAACCATATAATTCCCAACCAACACCTAAAGAAATGTAAAAATTACATATAAAAAAAAAAAACCTTAATTACAAATGTACGATAATTAAAATTTCACATCTTTATTAAATGCGGTCTTTGGCAGGTCTGTATCAAAGTAAAATATTATAATATCCTAACTACGCTTATGTTGACAAATGAGGGTCCACTATTAGAAGACTGCAATTACACTATAAAAATCTCAGAAATTACAATAACGGTTTAAACGTGAATAACATATATTGTTTCTTTTATTATCAACAGGAATAAAGGATATAGCAATAATAATAATTATTTGTTAAGTATTTTGAATTATATTCGATGTTTGACAAGTTACAAAATTTTTGGATATTTGATGAAAAAGTGTGAAAATTATGATTTCAATTTTATGAATTACATTTACGATATTGCAAATAAAATAAAAGAAGCGAGAAAGCCAGGCAATTTGTAGATGTTTCGTAATCCGAAAAATAGTCAAGAGACATATCAATCTAACAACTTCAATCTCATTTATGCACAATTGCAATAAGTCTGAGTATGTATTTACGTTCATGTGAGCTGATCTAAAACCATAAATGAATGTAGAAAGAATAAAATAAATCATAGTTTAAAAAGATATAATAATATATATATACTATATATATATAACTTATTACTAAATATATTAGTATGATAAATTTACTATAGTATAAATATATATATAATATCATATATATTATATATATACTATATAATAGATATATATAAATTAATATATAAACTGGTAAACGGTGATTGGCGAAAGGCCTTGTGGTCAAGATGATGTAACAATATAGAAAATAAAGGTATGTCAGTGCTCTTATTATTAAACAAGAAAAACATCAGGATTTTTCTAATCACAATAGCAATATATATATATAAGATTGAAAGAATCGTATTTCATTAGTAAAAAAAAATTGAATGTTGGAGGATCTCCCACCTCCAGATACTACCAACATAACGTTTATACATATATTTAAATATTGAAAAAAAATACTCAGCAAGTGTAGCTTACAAGTATAACTATATATATATATACTATATATAGAATATTATAATATATATATATAATAATATATAATCTATATTATTATATATTATATTATATTATATAAATATATATATATTATATATATTATATCATAAAAATACACATATATTATATATAATTATATATATAATTATATATATACTACACTATGTTATTATAGCACCTACACCGCACATTTGCCCGATATAATATACTATATAATATAATAATAATATATAATTATATATACTATATATATATAAAGATAATACATATATAATATATATGTATATATAATATATAATAATATAATAGATTATTATTATACTAATAATATATATAATTATATATAAATATAATTAAATAATATAATAGTATATATATATATATATATACATATATATATAAATAAATGAAAAATTAATTTCCTAAAATGTAAGCAATATTAAATATTATATCTGAATATATATAATTGTACACGAAGCACTAGATTTACTTAAGAACCTAGATGGGGCAACCAGATATTAAAGCAGATAAATTATTGAGCAGCACAGTAACTCAATTAAACAATTCTTTTTCTTGTACTTGGTTTACTCCTTGTATTTTTTTTTTAAATAATCTTTAGCTTCTTTTACTACACAAAAAGCTAAGTTTTAATAACTAACAAAATGTTATTTGGTCATTTAATACAGCAGAGACCTAATTCAAAAGCAGCAGAAAATCAATTAATTTGAATTATTAAAGTTATAAATGATAATTTGAAATAGTGGAACAAAAAACAAAAATTATTGTATTTTTCATTTTCAGCGTAAAAAAAAAAAACATCAGAATAATTCAGTGTTTTAAAGGTTTACTGAAACAACGCTATTAAGTTATCCTTTGTACAAATTAAGTAATATTAATTTCCTCATTCGACTTCTCCTTTCTTTACTTACTGAAATTAATACTAAAAAATAATTCTACTCAAATAATTAAAACTTACAAAATAATTCAGAGCTTTAGATCTCTTTTTACATCATAAAAGGGACAACTTTTCCTTCTTTGAAAGTTGTCTGTCCTTGACTAATTCCTTTACGAGAATTCATACTCTATGTTTTGACATTACTTTATAATGCTGAAAAAAAAGACTATCAATTATAACAATATTCTAAAATTAGGCGCTTTAAATATTTATACTATAATATATACTATCATATCATAATATATATATATAATTATATATAATTATATATATAATTATAATATATATATAATATAATATAGTTATATATAATAAAAATATAGTATATAAAATAATATTAAATATATAAATATATATAAAGATATATATAGATATATATATAATTATATTAATATATATATATATTAATATATATATTAATATAATATAATTACTAATGTAGCCACCGAACCTCTATCCGCATGAATTGATATTCATCGCCTATGCAGATAGTCTTGGCAGTGGAAAGGAGTAAATTCTAACCTCGTGAATTGAGGGGCAATAAACGAGGCTTGTAGGGTAGCCTGCTTCGCTCATACATTTTCAAAAGTGTCTCTGATATATCATGAAAGAAGAGAAGAATAGAAGAAATTGAAGGAGAGGAGAGAAGAGGGAAGAGAGAGAGAGAGAGTGAAGAGAGGAGAAGAAGAAGAGGAGAGAGAACACAGAGAGAGAGAAGAGAGAGAGATTTTTATTATATTACTATTCTTTTGGAGTGTGTATATGTTAGTATTTGGGGATCAAGAAGGTAATTACATGCCTCAGTGCAGTAGGAGTGAATATTGGGGACAATAATGAACCGCGACGGTTTAACCTTTTGACGTACCTATTTTTTGAGCTCGAATTTTTACCTTACGTGGACTTTTTGTTTACCTTTTTGTGCCTGACCTTAATTTTCGTACCACCCTGGTTGGTTCAGGGTCATTAATTTTGGCCCGGTAGTTTTTGGGCAACCCAATTTTTTCAAGCACCTGCATTTTTGGCAACCCTTCAAAAAGGGTTGCCCAACGGTGCGTAAGCAACCGTTGTACGATGCCCCCCTATTTTACGCCCCTAATTTTTTCGACATGTGTCAATTTTGGGCCCGGTATTAGGCACAACTTATATTTTTCGGCCAACCCCAAATTTTTGCAACCCCTGATATTTTGCAACCCTTCGAAGAAGGGTTACGCAAAAACGGTGGAATAAGGCAACGTTGACATGCCTACGCTATTTTACCGCCCTAATTTTCGACATGGTCAATTGCACGTAATTTTGATCTCCATTTAGAGCTGCCTATTTTTGATGTTCTTAACTTTGTCCACAGTCGCATCATCACTATCTACACAAATACATATTCCAATTCAATTTACCCACAGTTATTTGTCCTTCAGAGTCTAATTGACCCACGGTAATTATTCGTCCTTAGGGCTTAAGGCCTTTTTATGTCTTAGACCTGACTTTGACATGATATTAGTCCTACCTTGCTCATATACCAGGGTTCATTTTGCCCACCGCCAATTTTCTGCAACTCTTGCCACCGTCACATATTTCGTTCTAACTAACGATGTATGATCTTATACTACTGATACCTAACACAACACCACACAACACACACACACAAACACACACACACACACACACACTTTTACACACAGCACATGACACTAACACACTTAAACCAACACTTACTATCCCTAACTTTTCTTTGGAACTCCTGATTACTTACCAACATCACGATAACCTTTGTTTTCCAAACTTGCCATAGGGTAAATTATTGGCAGGAGAAGCTATTAGTCCCTTTTTACTTCTTTGACTCGTTATTGTTCTGTCACAAGACTCTGGCTCTTTCAACGCTTCAGCTTTGTACTGTAAACACCATGAAGTTAGCTCAGTAAAATATATTTTCTAAATTATTAGCATGGGATTCAGGGGGCCATTGGATGCATGGGGTCCAAATGGGAGTGCCAATGGAACTCAAGAGTGCCATATTAAATGATAATAAATATAAATGGAAATATAAAATGAATAGGGGATAGATCATAATATATATGAACATGGGTCCAATGAGTTGCCACATAATATGCAAGTAGTGCCACATAAGGCAACTGAGTGCATTCAATCCTTTTCTACTCCCCTGAGCTGAATAGCCGACATAGAGGTAGGTCTACCCTAGTAAAAGATATTAGGATTCTATGATGTAAATACAACAGGAGCTTCCTACTATAGTTAGACTTTATCTATCACGTATAAGACTATATAATATACTTGCCAACACACAACACATACACCATCACATATAAAATTATACACACATTCACTATGGACACTATATACACACATATGACATATATAAATAGCACTACACTCCATAGAACTACACACCATAATACCTTACATCAACACAAAACACTCTCTTTAACTGACTCAACACTATATTTAACTCAACTTGATACCTCAACTAACCTCAACTTTGATGCCAATTGTACTATCACATTAATGCCTCAGATTAGGCCTCACATTGATGCACCTCAACTTTGAACGATCATCTTTGGATAATAAATTGATAGACGTAATCTAATACATCAATATTTTATTCATCTTTTTAAATAATCATTGTGCTCATCAATATCCAATACTCAAAAACAGAGTAGTATAATGTCTTCCCTAGATCAAATTGGAACACATAGGGCGCAAGCAACACCCTCCGCGAAATGATAGCCCACCGCATTTGCCGACCCACGCTTCCGCCCGCCGCGAGCCCGCAAAGCGCCATATTTCCCGTACCGCCGCCGTCCGAGCGCGCAGCTATAATTTCACTTCCCCCCGCCGCCCCCCAAGCTAATATTCTGAGGGATGAAACAAAATTAATCTTAATCATTCATTTATTACATACTAAACATTCCAAAATTCTTCAAATATACTATGAGTCATCATTATATTATACTATACATTTCTATAAAAATTTCAGCAACCCCTAAAACATAACTAAATAGACTATTATTTAAACATATATATTAAACATTATTTTTAATACCAATGACATTAACTATAAAACTTTTATTTAATAAATTTTAAATGTAATGTAAGAAGAAAAATCCAGAGTGGATTGGATATATTAATCATTTATTTTATACAATTTATTAGATTTATCCTAAAAACATACATACATACCTTAAAACAGGGGTAAATCAGGGAACAAATAGAGTACTAACACCGAGTGAGCCCCAATTAGTGTTTTTTGATTCGATGCAATCTTTCATCATTTTATGATTTAACTCAAGGTTTACTCTTAATTATATATTTTAATATATAACAAAATGTATTAAGCAGTAAATACAGAAATCAATAGAGTTTACTAAACTAATATAGTATCTTTTGTTTACTGCTTACTCTTAACTCGCATTAAGCTTAACTCCCACTGGTTTACTGCCTTTACTCACATAAAAATACATACAGTAAAGCACAGTAAAATAAACTGGTACCTAAACACCTAGAAGGATTATATGCTTTGTTTACTCTTATGCTTACTTATTCGCTTACTGTTTAAACTTTGGAAAAATAAATGGCATATCCTACCATTTCTACATTTAAAATGCTTCAAACTTCTGAATACTTTTATATTTCGCAAATATACATGCCTAACTAAAAATCCATATTTATTAAATTATGTTTTATACGCACTATTATTTTTATTATTACTCATATTATTATTTTTATAAACCTATTTTTAATTATAAATATTCTATCTAATTACTACGTATTATTGATTATTTTATATTATTTTACCTATAATTATA